>WAAG01015104.1:0-27663 GCA_013390105.1 Tichodroma muraria | reverse complement strand
AATATGGGAGGAATTTTCATGATACAAATGTTTTTCCGGGCGGCTGTTATCATGAAAAGTTTGTTTTGTCTTGTTTTGTTTCAGTTTTTAGTTCCATAGCGAGTAAAAGATGCTCCAATCTCTAGAAGAATTGAAGAAAGACTATTCTAGAATTGAAAAAACTGACTGAAAGTTTCTAAATGTAATTTCTGTATGTTGTTAATGAGAGTGAGAGAAATTTTGGTAATAGAGGAAGAATGTTTGAAAGGTTTCATTCTAATTCTAAGAGTTTGTTGTTTTTTTTTTTTCCTTCTCCTTCTTTCCTTTTTGTATTAGTTAATAAAAGTCTGTCCTTTTCAAGTTTAAACCTGCTTTGCTCTTGATTACAACATTTCTTTTCTTTTGGCAACCCAAATTGATAGTTTTTCTGTCTGGTTCACACTGAAACCAAGACAAACTGGCACTTAAGGGAATTGAGAAACTTGGTCACCGATGGTGATTCTTATTAACTCAATCCATTTAAAATCCTCTTGTTATACATGGGAGTTTGCATGCCTGACTGTTGAAGATGAGCTTATTCATGCAAGACCCTCAGAGCCTGCATTTTAGAGGTGTTGAGTGCTACAACCTGAAGCTGGTGGAAAATTCCACAAGGCCAATTGACTTAAACAAGGTCTATTAAAATTGGCTTTAAGTGTGCCACAACAGATTGAAACTAAAGGAAACAGCAGAACTGAAAAAAGGGAAAAGTGCATTTTGTGAGGGTATTTTAAAATTTAATTCTAGCAGGGATATATTACATAGAGAAATAAATTCCACAAGCCTACTTAGCTACTTAAGTTACAGGTCCACTAAGTTACTTAAGAATTTCTAATCTCTCTCTTCCCTTAGCAAGCGAATACACATTCACCCAGGTATAGTAGGAAAAAAACTGCTGTTATCCTAAAGGGTTAAATGAAAACAACAAAAATTATTGTCTAAAGTATTTTAGTCTATTTTGTGTTTATAATTAATTTTTATGGTTTTGTTTTAATTATATTTATTACATAACTCATGTTAAATAAATCAATTTATTTATTATTGTTTAAAGTATTTTAGTCTATTTTGTGTTTACAATGAATTTTCATGATTTTGTTTTAATTATGTTTACTACATAACTCATGGTAAATAAATCAGTTTATTTATTTATATATTTAAGGAAATCTTATAAAGGCGGAAAATATCTAGAAGTTTTGCAGTAGGCCTTCCAATGACATAACATGGTTCAGCTATGTTGTGATCTTTTCAGTACATATCTTCTCTGTGTTAACCCTTTCTCAGCTTTCTCTCAACTTGGTCATTCTTTTTTGGATTACTGTCAATTGCAAATGTTTTGTATCATGTCTTGCTGATTGCCTATTTAATGTGTCAAACAACTTTTTCAGTAAAGCAAAGAATATGACAAAATAATTTAAAAACATGATTTACTATTCTCTATGTATCTTTAAGAACAATATTCTCTGAAAGTTTGGGTATCGGCAATACATTTCTTAATATTATTCTAGAGTCTCAATGAGCTGAACTGGAAGTTTGGACCTAAAAGTCTTCTCATGTATTAATCATTACAAGAGATTGCATCTAATGTCTCAGACCTTTCTATTATCTTAAAATTGCCTAGATAGATGTTTATTAACTTTTTCTTTTCAGCGGGCCATTTTTTTTCTACAGTTGTGGCAATAAAGCAAGTCCAGTGATTTCAAAGTCTTTAATCCAGATTTATACAATAATTATTGAAAGTATTGGAATTTGACCTCATAGACCTTTTTGTTGAGAGATTTCTGTCCTTAAAATGTGACAAGTTTTTTAACTTTCATTAAGACTCAAGGTTTCTAAGGCTCAAGTTATTTAATATGGATGTGTTTCTTCATGGAAACACCACATTGCAAATCTTCATTCCATACAAGTTTAATTCCTCATATATGCATATCCTGTCTATAATCTCTGCTAAGATTTGGGGCTTTTTTCCTATCAGATTCACACCTTTCAATTTGACACAGCCGTGTATATGACATAAAGGCCAAAATCTGCTGATCCAGGATAGCAAGCTAACAAATTGTTGAAAGCAGAATTTGAGGCTAAGCCTCTTGCAAACAGGAACCTAAATTCATCTTGTTTTTGATTTTGGACTTTATATGAAACACTGATCTGCAGAGTCATAAAGCAGGAATTTTATGTTGAGGTTCATCTCCACTCCAGAGGCATGAAAAGACTTAGGGTATAAAATCCTACTTCCATTTTGGTAGACTGCAGCTGTAGGCAAGGAAACTGCTGCAAGGTGAGAAATGAAGTACAGTTCCACACCAGGAAATATCAACTCCTCAGCACAAGCCTAATGGCTGTTCTGGCTATTTCACATCAGCTTTTTGGTTGTGATCAGATAAGCGCAGATTTCCTGTTCCGTGCAGTGTCAAGGATTGTTCCATTTTAGACTGGGATAGTGGCTCTGAAGAAATAAACCTAAGTAGTAAATATGAAAGCTTTTCCTGATATAGGGTCTACAATATTACCATTTGCATAAATCAACAATATTTACCATTTTATGGGTAATGTATGGTAATTATAAATATTAGGATGTTAATTATGTTGATTCATTTGTACGTTGTGACATTTGTAACAATCCCAGTAAAACTAAAAGGCAAGAGTTCTACTATCTGTAGAAGAAAGTTTTCATAGCTTTCAGAGATAAACAAAACAGAGACAATAAGTTTAAGTATTTCAAAGAGTTAGACAAATAGCTTCCATGTTTCTGGTCCTAGGTTTTGTATTTGCATCTAGACATTTGCATGAAGTTGAGGAAAAATATAAGAAAATACTTTATTAAAAAAAATTATATTGGAAGTACTTTTGGGATCTGCAACAAGTTATTGGAGTAAATTTGGTCCCAAAAGTGTCCATACATATTTAGGAAGATGGAGTCATTTCATTCTGATGAATATTCCAGCATTAATACTCATTAAGCTTTCTGATGTAAGTATGCTCACAAATGAGAATGAAACAAGTCAGAGTCTTTCTAGACTTTGCAAATACTAGAAACTACATATGAATCTGGAAACACTTGCGTTTTTTATTGGTGCATCACCCAGTGAAATCCTTACCTGTAAACACTAAGTACTCAAGCATTTATTTAAGTACCACTTCTAATTAGTGTTAATTGTACAAAACTGAAACATTATTATTCAGAAAACTAGCATACTTCTAAGCTAACCATCTTTCCTACATTGTGAAACTATCTTTCCAACTACCTAGACAGCATCAGGAAAGACAGATTAAAACATACTAAAATGAGTGGGGGGCAAAAAACACCCAAACGTTTTGACACAAAATAAAGCTGTTTAATTATTCCTCCCTACCCCTAAAAAAGAAAAAGTTGCCTGAACCTAGTTGCCCCATGAGTAAGACTCAGGAAGCGGTAAGTGCCATGGAAGCATAATGTGGTCACTGTGAGCAGCAGCACTGTCTGCTTATCACTCTGTCTCTCAGTGGGATTCAATACAGGGTGAATGTCGGCTAAAAAAAAAAACACCTTTAAAAATCCTTATTCTTGTTATAAATCAAAGTGTCATGAAGGAAAGAGGACAGATGAAATTGCCATAGTTTGGTAGCCTGCAGCTCAGTGGTTTCCTGTGTGAGACACTGAATTTGCTGCTCCAAACAAAAGTTAATTGGCAGCCTGATTTTACACTTTTGGGAATAGCTATGTGTTGCAGCACTACCTTTTGCCCCGTCCTGTGGCAAAATATGCCAGGAGGATAGCCCAAACTTGTTTTACTGCTTGGTGTTCTTCAAACCTGTCTGGCTTAGGGTATCCTTCCCTGACCCTTAATGTGAGCTATTCTGGCACAAGCTCACCTAAGCTATGATGGACTCATATCCACAGACTTGAGTATTGTAAGTGAAAATCAGAGTTGGAGGAGACTGGTCCAAGCCATTACCTCTCTGGATTTCTAAAATTCTGTGGTTTCCATGTGAGATTTGACTGTAGATACTTTATCACATGACATAAGCATGGAACTGGCATATTACATTCTACTTCTGGTAGAGTGGGTTACATCTTATTTTATGGTCCATTGTCAGTGCTTATCTTAAAATGTTAGACCTGGTAGCCATCTCTTGGCTTACCAGAAGTTCTTTCTCTGAACATGCAACCTAATTTCTGTGGATACCAACACCACAGCTCAAAGAAGGGAAGGTAACTGCTTTCTTCTTTCACCTAGAGCAGACTGCAACCTTAGAAAAGCTTTGTGGATATACAGCTAAACAGATGAGAAGAGGCACACTCAACCATCAGGAAAGTTAAATAACTGGGCAAAAGACTAGATTCTAAGTTTTTTCAGCTGACAGATACAGGAGAACTATTAGACAACAAGGTTTGCCTTGGCTATATTAGTTATTAGGTGCATTTTCATTGAGGTTTTGCACTAATATCTCATTGGTTTGAGCAGATACTAGGACGTGCAGGGTTGATAATAATGCAGCAAAGATCTGTGGCTATTTTACATTTCCCAGGGAGAAGGGGGAGGGAGACGACCTGTTCACGCATTGGCTGTAACCAATCAAGTTTTGCATGATGCCAAAAAATTAAACACTGTAAAGCCAGACCCTGTTAGCAACGAGTTGATTGCTTTAAATAAGGGAGATTTCCTGAATGTTTAAATTGAAACTTCTGCTATGATTAAAGCAAAGAGAAGTACCAGGATGCTTCCTAACCATTTAGTTCCTAAAATTCTTGTGGGGTCTGGAGATGACAAATTCAATTCTGATGTGCTGTGTTTTACACTCTGCAGGCTGTACTAAAAGGTAAAACGAATCAAGCTTGGGTTTCCCATGGGCTGTACTTTAAGATGTTTTCTTATTTAAAGTCATGGAAGTATGTTAAAACCCACGTAGACTGGGTGAAGTTTATACAAGGCAAAATGTATTTGACCATGCTTTTGCAGAGTGTGTATATTTTCACTTTTCATTATTTTTTTGTTTGTTTAATCTTTCATCCTGCTTAAAACTGTATTCCAACCACATTTTCAGATGGAAGATGGGGAAGAACAGCTTATAGTTCTCACAAGATGTTACTTAAGACTATTTTAGTAGTGAACTGCATTTCTTTTTAAGATTTTAAATTCAGTAGGAGAGAGGATAATATACTCAACAGTGAACTTTTAATTACAGGGGATGAAATATTCATTCTGTTCATACTCTTTTTAGGAAGAAAAAAACAGAATTTTATCCCCAAGCCTGTAAATTAAGTGAAAATTTAAGTCCACCTACAACAATCCTTTCTCACTCTTTCAAGCTCCACAAAATGAATAGCCAGATGGAATGTAGCTAATTAATAATCATAAGTAATACTGAACACTTTATGTAGCAGGAAAATAATTGAAATGTGTCTTTTCAGATCTGTCTGCATCAGAAATTACTTCTGTACTGATTATGAATGTAGTCCTCAAAAATATTTTTGAAATTATAATTTTTAAATTTTCTAACTGAAAATTATGTTTCTCATTGTAAATAAATGAAGCACTATTTCTGTGCAACCACATACTTGACCATATGAAATGATCACACCAAGATTTCTGTATCCCACCAGAAGAAATACTCATTTTTAAATCGTCTGTGTCTCAGAAGTTTTAAGGCTGGTTTGAATTGCTATATTGTTTACATTTCCAAAGTTTAGCACTTGTCATTATGCTGATTAATTGTGGAGATATTTTTTTCTGTTCATAATTAAAATCTCTCCATGCAATACCTCTGATATGGTTTCCAAATCTATGTTGGAGAGAAAGAAAGCAGAAATGTATTTTGAAGATTTGTTATACCGTAAGTTCTGCAGTGATCATTTACCTAATGAATGACACATGGATGATGAGTATTCTTTAACTGCCTGTGTCATCATTTTGCATTTTGCTTGAAAGCCTAAAGTATGTTCATAACAAATTGAAAATACATACATAGAAAATTGATGTTTAGACAGTCTTTCAGACTCTGTTTCAGTACACATTTGGCTTTGAAAGTCCCACAGGAATCCTTACTGCTATTAGTGGATATCTACATGAAAACTAGAAGAGTGTTCTAAAGGCAGAAAATGCTAATCTAAATGCAATGTTTTTCTAAAATGCAATGGTTTGAACACAAATATACATGGAGCTGGAGTCTAGGTTTATATTTTCTCATTGTTGCCAGCTTTAACTGAGTGATGTTGCAATTTCAGAGAAACTGTGCCATTATTATTGCAGCCAACATGTTGGTTTTAAATAACATTTTCCATAAACAGCGTTGTTTTGATTGGTATATCCTAAAGAACACCTGTTGACAAGTGAGCATTGGAAATCCTTTAAATTGCACTCAAATAGTCCATATGGTAAGTGGCAGTGGGGTGCTGCTGTGAGGTCCTCCTTCATGGGTCTGCCTTACACAGCCAAGTGCAGGAGCTGGGATCACACAGTTTGATGGTCTTTGTGCATGGGTGCATTTAAGATTAGGACGTCAGGCTTAATCCCATGTAATCAGATTGTGCTCCTGTGGAAGTAAATGATGAAAACTTCTGTTCAAAACAAACAGATACTTGTGATTAGTGAAGTAGCAAACGGGTTTAAGACACTTTCATGTGAACTCTGCTTGCTCACAAGTAAATTTAATTTTTCATAACCCACTAAACACAGCTTTGTGGCCTGGATATGATGGTGAGAAGATACCAGTGAAGTGGCTGGCTAGAAATCCCCTTGTGCCTCTCTGTGCATGGCCAGGGCATTGCAAGGTGAGAGCCCAGCAGAGCCTTTTACCCAACATCAGGAGAGATGTCGATGGAGGTCTGTATGACGAAGGAGCCTTCCCCACAGCCATACACACCTAGGGTACCTGCACTGACAGCAGCAGCAAGCTGGGATTGCCAGTGGCAGCCCCAGCCACTCAGGCTGGACTCTACCAACATCCTGGTGAGCATCAGCGAGCTGAGAAAGTCCAGGATGCCTCCATGGACCCATTGCAGCTGTGCCTCTGGAGCTATCCAAGGCAAGCAAGGCAGCAGGAGCTGCAGCTGCAGACAATTACTGCCTCCACCCAGACTAAACAAAGGGCAGCCGAGCAGCCAGATCCCAGAGACAGAGACTGGAGAGACCTATGCCTTCAGCCTGGACCGCTCGCTCAGGAGGGTGCTGTGCATGGCCAAGTGTGCGAACCCGGCAAGTCTCGGATAATTGTGAATGACAGGGAAAGGCAAGGAAAGGGGAAAGAGCAAGTTTAACTTCATAAAGGCATAAAAGTGTCTTTCCCTTGTGCAATAGTGTTTTATTCCCCACTCAGAGGAAGGTCTGACTCTACATGGATTTTAGACACTCCTTTTGGGGAGAAGAAAGAAGTTTCTGTGCTCTTTGAAGCCTGTGTATGCTGGTCAGACAGGAAGCCAGAGCTTCTGTCAGTCAACAGCACATGCAAAATTTATCAAGTATATTACTTGACAGAGGTTACGCTGTCATTACTAGCTAACAGGGCTCTGCCAGAGAATTTTTTTCATGGAAGCATGTGCTGTCAAAGCCAAAGTGTCCATTGATTGATTGCCACAGCTGACCTAAACATACAAGGATCACTGTGTAATAACCCCTTTATCATATATAAACTGCCAAATGCTAAGTTCAGTAACTATAATGGTCTCACTTAAATGCCCAAAATGAGGCAAATTCAAAGGAGGAGAGGAAAATGCCATCCTTTCTGCGCCCAGTTCAGCAAGGCTGCCACTCAGGATGGACAGGAGGGACTGTGGAGTACCGAATACCAAAACTTGCTGCCTGCAGTGGGCTCAAGGGAAAACACCATCCAGTCCATGAGCTGAACCTTGCACACCAAAAAATGTGCTTATTATGTATTGCTCAGAACTATATTTTCTACTGAACAGCATGCTATGGTTCATAGTTATGAACCATATGGTTCATAACCGTATGGTTATCACTAAAATACTGTGCAACAGTCAAGTCTGGAACATCCTAGGCCTGAAAACTGCTTGAACTTTCTCAAAGAATGGTAGGCCACTTCTTGAAGGTGTTTCCTGGCTCGTTATTAAAGCTCCTTAGAAAAACCCAAACCAAACAACAAAAAAAGCACAAAACCAAACCATCATCAACAAAACACAACCTCCCTCAACCACCAAAACAACAACAACCAAACGAAACAAAAAGCCACACCAAACACGCAGAAATAAAATAGCATTTACAAAAGAGGGGAAAAATAAGCTTTCTAAAGCTACAGACTATGCTTTAAGATCTCTATCAGCTTTTAAATGTATCATTGCAATTGCTTTCAGAGATAGAAATGTAGGTAGTGAAAACAAGGCGTGAATATTCCTTGCATTGTGGTTTTCTTAGGGAAGGCAAAAAAGGCCTGACTGAGGGAGGGGAAGAGAGCTGAACATAATGCTTGCATTGCATGCTATTACAGTACTAAGAGTTTGGGAAATACAAGGTTTGAGGGGGAGGCTGAATTTTTATCTGTTGCTACTCTCAAAAATAGAAATCATAGTTTTTCTTTAAATGCTACTATGAGTTCTCCCTTCAGTTGTTCCACGGCTGTTAAAATCTTCTGCCTAGCTGTAAATGAAGCAGCTATTTAGACAGAGATCATTGGTAATTTCAATAGCCAGGAGCCAAGCCCTTGTCCCCCTGGGGTCAATGACATAGCTTACTATAATAAACACATGGCATCGGCCTGAGAGTCATTTCTGATGGGGAGGTCTAAGGTCTTGTGGGTCCTTCTGTCACAGTGTGTCCTGGAACTCTATGATGGGACTGCAGTTGGGGATACACAAGAAGATTCTACATGAGGAAGAAGCCCTGTGAACAATTTCACATAGAGAACCACTTGGCACTGGGACTAGGTTTATGCATAGAATGTAACTTCTTTTTTTTCTTTTTTTTTTTTTTTTCAGTTAAGCAGTTCAGCTTTGGTTCTGCTCAAGCAAAGTTATTTGTGTAAGCTGGAACAAATAGTCCTCACCCCTCTCAATACACGCACAAGGCTAGATCAAACTCACCATACTGCAAATCATCTTTTGGAAATCAAATGAAAAGGAAACAACAACAGCTCAATGTTATTAATAAGTATTTTATAATTACCAAAAAAACACAGCAGAAAATATCCAGGACAGATGCCCTCTGGATGCTGCACCTGTCGCTCTCTTGCCTGTTTAAGGGCAGTGCAGAGTAAGCGCTGCTGTGAGCAGAGCCAAGGAGGGGAGCAGTGTGCACTCTAGGGATACTCTAGCCTGGAGTGAGCTGAAACTGAAATTGGCAGGGCACTTTACTTCAGAGCCACCTTGTACCTGTATAATGCAAACATAGAGCATCCCAGCTCTGCAGAAGAGCCCTTATGGGAATGCTGTACTACAGTGGGATTTGTAGGGCATGAATGAGGTGCCCTGGAGAGCCAAGTCAACCTTTCCAGCAGGGTCAGGCATGCAGAAATGTCACAGCTGTAAATCTGGGTTAACGTCACCTGGGCAAAATGTCCAATGAACTGGAAAGCATTTACTCCTGGTTGAAGCCATATACAAATAGATTTCCATGAAAGTGGTTTCCTAGAGTTTCAAGCTGAAAACAAAATTTAGTCAATGGATTTGGGTAAGAACTCTTTCGGCGTGTGACATTCATTTAAACCCAAAGTAAAATGCAGTAGTCAGAGATCCAGATGCAGTTTTCCCAAACCCTTCCTAGTCAGCCAATAACCCATCAACTCACCAGGTTGTCCTGCTACTTAGTACCAAGAGGAGATATTACTCACTTTATCCTTCCTTGTGGATAATGTTTCTGCCATTTGCTGGTAGTCAGAAAAGATGGATTCAAGTATCTGGGGTTTCTTCTAAAAGCCTAGACCTAGATCTAGCTACAGAGATCTGCCAGATTTTACCCGAGTCTCGTGCCATTAAAAGGCAATCCCAACTCTCTCACATGTAGAGTTCAAAGTATAAACCAGCAAAGTACTTTACTAGGGGATACAGTGACAAATCATCAGTAACTCAACAATCAGGAGAACATAGTACAAATAATAAGTCTCTCATAGAACAGGAACTTCAGCTGCAATGAATCACAACTACAATGCAATAGCATTAATTTACAATATTTGTATGAGGAAATGCTTCAGTGGGACCTGGATTAAAGGCCAATGTGCACTGGAAAAATGTTGGAGGACATTATTCCTTATGACAGTAAGAAAACTACAGCCCTCTTGGTCAGATCTATGAGTTTTTTTCATGTGCTTTCCATGCCCCATATTCTGTTTTAAGAGTAGTACTCAGGATACTTCACCACACATGCTTGCTTGTTTTTATTGACCAGTTCCTTACAGGGTGGTTTCTCTTACAGCCTTAAAAGAAGAGCTCAAGTTGAAATCAGTTCCCTTCTCAACAAAGTCCTTTTCATTTCATTTCATTTCAGTCCTTTCCAATTTCATTCCTGCTGGAAGTGTCTTACAGTACCTAGAAGGCTGGGCAATAGTGGCCTGCAATAACCAGCTCTCACCTGTCACCTTTCTTAAAAATAGCTATTGAGTCAGCCTTTCTTATGACTTCCCACTGGTGCTCAGTAACATTGTAAATAAACAGTGAGTGATTCTGATGATGCCCTACAAATTCTGGCAATGCCCACAGAGAATCCCATCCGTCTGGTCATAGTGATTGATGTTCTCCATCTCATCTTTTACGTTCAAACAACTAATTGTTAAGAGTCTGTAGTCTACGTGCACACGTGGTGCCTTCACAGGGGTGTTACCCACAGATAACATGTTCCTTCACAGGGGTGTTACCCACAGATAACATGTATGGGGCACTCCTGACTTGGGTACTTGTCAAAAATTCCGCAGGGAAGCAATCAATGTATTATCAAGATCAATGTATTATACAGCATGACTGAGAGATGATGAGAGATGGACATCTTTTAAGTGACTCAACCTGTCATCACTTTCTTCCTCTCTCATGCCCTTTTTTGTGAGAGTGCACCTTAAAAAGATTCAACCTCTTGTGATCACCCTCTTAAACCTGAAAAAGAGACAATGAAGACTTTACCATGTGGCTTTTGCCAATGGGTCCTTCATTGCATTGAGGAGCATCTCAACCCCAGTGGTGTCAAATGCTGACGAGAGGAGTTAGAAACCACGCGTAAGCAGCCTTCCAGGTGTGGGGAGAGAGGCCTGGTGGGAAAGGATGCATAACACACACTTGGAAAAGAGTCAGCCACTCTGAGTCAGTGAGCAGCTGAGGGAAACAAAATGATGAAGGAGGCTTACATTTGGAAGGAGAATGGTGTTTCAGGATCCAAAGTGCTGTGCATCAACATCATCACCATAAAGCAAAAGGCAGAAGGGAGGCCACGGAGAACTAATAAACAGATGAAAAGCTGGCTCACAGAGGTACCTGGCTCTGCTGCAGGTATTATAGTCAATTTGCACATCCCTCTGAAGAAAGTTTTCAGAAACATCTTTTTGAGAGATGATCTTGCCAAAACCAACATTTTAGCAGCAGCACAGCTTGTCAAAACCAGCATTTTAGCTAGGGCAAGTACTCAGTGTGCAAATAATGTTTTTCCAGGAGCAAAGCTTCCCATATTGGAAGGTAGAAGCTGTTAGCACACCACTTTCACTAAATTCATACCTCCCCCATTCTTTTTGATAAAACATTATTTTTATCCATCCTGTTCCCCTAAAAAAATATTATTTCTGGAAAGTTCCTACCCTTCATGCAACACTATTTTCCTCAAGCAAAACTCCTGATAAAACTCCACTTTCAGCAAGCTTTTCTCCTTAAATTGCCATGGTCCTCATGCTTGATAAAAAGGCATTTTCTTTTAAGGCTCCAATTCTGATAAAATGTTACTTTTTCCAAACTTCTGCTCCTGATAAAACATTCATCTTGCCAAGACTGGCTCCTGAGAAAATGTTATGTTTGGCAAGGGCTATTCCTGATAAAACATTTATTTTTGCCAAACCTCCACTTCTATTAATTTTTTTCCCCTCAAAATTATTATTATTTCCCCTAAAGCCTCCTTAATATAAGATATTGGATATGACACAACGGGTGACAGTGTATCACTTGCCAACAAGCCTTTTATCCACAGCCATGATCATTAACAGTGAACCCCCAGAACACTGATATTGAATGCCTCTTTTACAGTGTGGAGGCCTTGGAAGGAACAATGAAAAAGATATTTGCGCCCTTGTGCTGAAAACAAGTTTACTTATCATATTAGCTCCTCATGTAAGTCAGACCTTGCCTTATTTGAAAATTAATCAAATTGGATTCATCAACAGGTTAAAGGCAAAACATTTAGGATGCTCAGGATTTTCCAGTTCTATAATATTGAATGTTCCAGTGGGGTTAAATGAGGTTGTAGACAGGGATTCTGTAGACAGAATCACTGCTTATTCAAAACAAAACCTTTAGTTTAGTGACAGCAGTTTTGTGTCTATTCCATCTCATTCTGCCCATATTCACATTGGTATCTGCCACAATGCACCCCAAATTTCTCAAAAAATGCTTCTTCTATGAGCACATACACAACATGAACACCTGCTGTTGTGAGCTGCTGTGGAGAGGGGTGACAGCAGCAAAGGGCACAGGCATCATATTAGCATAAGACAAGAGAACTGGGGTAACATATTCTGAAGCACACTGTCCCTTTGCATTATCACATGTCCCTCTGTCTGGCAGTGCTCAACCTGCATCCAAAGTTACATGTCTACTTCCATGAACTGTCATTCAAGAGCTAGAAACAAACCATCTGGTATTTTTTCATATGTTTGCAGCTGATCACGTGTGTGATCAGTGGATCGTGGCACGCAGTGCGTGAGGAGAGGGTGAGGACCTGAGGCAGTCTAGCCTGGAGAAGGCTCAGATCTCTGAATGCTGCCTGGAGTTACCTGAAGGGCAGATGGATCCAGTCTGCTCTCAGAAGAGCACCACTGCAAGGTCAAGAAGCAGTGGGCACAAGCTGCAGCAAGGGATATGAAAGCAAAAATAAATATCACCATGAGGGTGTCCAGGCACTGGGACAGGTGCCCAGAGAGGCTGTGGAGACTGTTTTTGGAAATACTCAGAACAGGGCTGGACATAACCCTGAGCTGGACAACTTTTAGCACAGTTCTTCTTTTAGAAGGAGGTTAGACCAGATTAGCAGAGGTCCCTTCTGACCTGAATATATGATTTTCAGCATGTAGAAATTTATGTGTTCAAGCTGGAACCACACAACAGAGAGCATTTTCTTCACAGTGAATAAAAACTTTACCTTATGCTGAGTTGAATGTTAGACTGTATCTGGTATATTTTGTTTATTCTTACTTGTTAGTGTCTCCATTATGTTAATATTCTTCAGTGTGTTAGCCTCCTGAAGATTAGATGGAAGACAGTAGGTAATTCATGGGATGAAGCACTAAAATTAGTAATGTTGATTAAATATCTAATTTGTAAATCTTCAAAGACATGATAGAGAATTAGAGATATTAAAACTCAGTGCAGTCTCTCATGGCAAAACTTGAAGACTTGCATGGGAGCTATGGAAGAATGTGGGCAGAGGCAAGCAAAATAGCAGTAACAGCCTTTCCAGCAGCAAAACACACTCTGATCATTTTAAACCAATCAAGAAATGGCATTTTCGGGACGTGCCCGCTGGTTCTGAGCTGAAGTTTCAGTGGTAATACTGCTTGCTCTTTCTTACCTCTGTACCTGTGTTTCTAAGCCAAAGAACTGTTCTGGTTTGGGGTTTTTTTTGGCTTGTGCTATATAAATTCATTCACCTCAGTGCTTCTACTGTGAGAGCTGATTTGAGGTGAGGCTGGCAAGGCACAAGTATTGCATTCTCTTTCCGGTCTATCCGTGCAGTTCCTGTTCCCAGGTTTAGGGATACCCAAGGCCTAGAGCCAGTGATGGGCAATTGTGTGATGATATCTTTGTCTCACAGCCTAATTTAGGCACTAAAAATGCAAGGCTGCAGATGGGAGTGTCATCTGCAATGCTGAGCCCAGACAGCCCATCTTTCACAAAGAGCAGAGCACTGGGGAGAATGCTGCATACCAGGAGTGCCTTTGAATTACAACCCTCTGCATCAGAAAAATCTGGTGTATATTCTGGACAGCAAAGCTGAAGAATAGCGTATGAGCAAGCACTCATGGACTGGCCTTGATCTCGTCTCAGTTTGCCAACCACTGGGCTCAATACCTGGCTGGTCCCAGTCATAATGAGCATGTGACAAAGACCTGGCTCAATGTATTTCACTGCTCCCTTGCTCAGCAGGGACAGAAAGAACCCTTTTCCTTACAGTTAGCTTTACATTTGAAAATAAAAAGTTAAAATCAAAGGTTTTTATTACTACAAAGAATATGAAATAATTAATGAGCCCTCTCTTGCTTTCTTGTTGCTTTCTCATATTAACAAAGCAACAGTGGAAAAGATGCAGTGACATGCAAATCTTTAAATTGTTGAGCTGCCAAACATGTCAGTACTATCTATATTTCATAAAGGAGACTGGAAAATCAGTGTTGATCCTTTCCCTCTCTCCAAACCTTAGCAGATGCAGATGTTGTTATGAAAATGGAGTAAAACCCTGCATTTTAATAACTAGTCTAGAGTTCAACATTAATCTCTCACTTCAGATTAGTAAATGTAATGATCCTTGACTGGTTTCATTTGTGTTATCTTTTCATCCCAGAATGGGAGCATTTTCTTGCCAAGAGAAGAAAAAAATTAAAATGTTTTCCAGGTTATGTCATACTAATAAACCTTAGATCCATTACAGAGAAAAATATTAAGGAGTCAGTAGTAATGATGGACTACAATCTAGCAGTCCCTATGTCGCAATGAAGTTTTTGAACGAAGAATAAGAACAGGATTCAAATGCAGTTACTGATTTTGAATGCCTCATGCTGCAATGCTGAACTTCGGGTACCAAAGTCCCCTTCTGGTACCTGAACCAATGTCCCCTTCTGAAAAGGTCAGCCATGGATTTTACCGCACTGGCATTTAAGTTAAGGTCAGGCTGACCTTAGAGAAAGTTGCCTCTTGTATCCTATTCATATTGGGCTCTTAGGTGAGTAATTTTATTCATATTAGTCTTTTGCAAATATTTTTAGTTTTCCTTTTGTAAGACCTGGCCTCTGGATGCACAGCTTCCTGTTAGGCTCTTGCAACATTTCCAAAATTTAAGCACGTGCTTAAAGCATTTTTCAGGTTCTCCAAATATCAGCTTTTTCAATGTCCACACTTGCACACAAAAAAACTGTTGAAATAGAGGGTTGTTTCCTTAGCTGTTCAGGATTTGTTTTCCCAAATGTGAGGCATGTGAATCAATAGGATGTGTTTTACTGTATCTCCACAAGTATTTCCACACACTCCAATAAAGCACAGCAACGTAAAAGGTGTAAACCTACTGGCAGCCTATTCCACTGATTTTTTTCAATACTCACAACCTTGTTGTTTTCTGTATACAGATTTCGGAATAGCCTTTCACTATCTAACAGTAGGAGTTAGAGTTTCCCCTAAATCTCTTTATGACTCATGTTGTTGGTCTATTTTAAGAAAGCCATCCCATTTCCAAAATTCAGTCACTTCTAATATGCCCTGCCATGTTCACCTGCCACTCCTGGCTTCTCTTCAGCAGCTAATCTGCACACCACATAAGCACTTAGAATTTGCAGTTAAACTAGGAATAAGATATCAGTAGTTGGCATAGTTTATGACCTTTCTGATGATGACATAAACAGATTAAGAGGTATTTTTTTAAAAAGAAGGCCTCCCCTGCCCCAAAACATCAACAAGACTTTGCTTGTAGGAGTCATGCATCAGGTCCTGACTCATTTGCTATTCTAAATGCCTGACACAATTATCTTATGCTTAAAATATTAGTGCCTTAAATAAAGCCATTAATGCTTATGTGGTTTTCTAGGAAGGCTTTACTAATAGATTCCATTTTTCTATCAATCCTATCAATAGTAGACACAAGTCTAGAGGCCCAATCTATGTCTAGACATTACCCCTTCAATATCATGCACATAAAGTCTGTATTGCATTTCTCCACAATAATCTATCTAGTCCACAAACAACATGGCACTAGCAAGACGATATGAAATGTCTAGATCCACACCTCAGGCCAAATCTTTTAAATTTCACACAAAGATAAATAAAAGGAGGTTAATGTTAAAAATTACTAGACAGAATGAGAATCTATTGATTTTCTCTGTAGCAAATAACCAGAGAGTTACCTGGTTACCAGTAAATAACCAGACAATAACCAGAACATTACCAGGAGTAACGTTAGAAGTGGTTTTGAACTGTGTACATTGTGAATTCTCCACAATATGAAACCAGTTGCCAAGTCATTTCTCTTCCTGGGAGGAAATGAAACATTGACACAGAAAACTACTTTACTACTTTCTGTCACCTATCCTGCCTTTTATGAAGGGACCAGGTAAAAAGAATTTTTACTGATACAGACTGACTGGAGCTATTTAAAAATGAAAGTCATGGTTTGCTTTCCTTTGGAAAGCTGGGAGAAAAAAACTCTGCCTCTGGACATGCAAGCGTTGAACAGAAGGCAACTGATGACTGGAGCCATGAGGCAGAAACATCAGTGCAGGTGCTTGGGCATCTGTAGGCTTGGCCTTAGCAGCTGACTCAAATCACCTTGCCAGCAGCATAGCTGGCTGTCTCCGTGCCCTCAGGTCAGCTGGGCTTCAGGCTTCCTGAAGCATGAATTTCCATGACTTACAAGTTGTGAGGTTAAGAAAGACTATATGATTGGATGGGTTGACAGCACTGTATTTCTACCACTCTCTGCAGCTGTTAATTGCTATGAAGTTTGAAGCATTGGAAAGGGCTTCCAGAATACATGGAAGATGCTTGCAGAAAATGTATTTTAACAATATCAAAAATACATCCCCAAACAGAAGTGAACATTAGGTTACTTTAGGAAATTCTGAGTTCCTTTACCTAATGCTCCTTATATTTTGCGGTGTACCACTGCAAAAGTGAGGTGGTAATAATTTTATTTTTCATTGGTGGTAGCCATTAAAACCAGTTCTAGGCTAGAGAGGAAGAAGACAAGGTTCACTGTCGAACAGGAAAAACTTCCAAGGACTGCAGTAAAGTACAGATGCTGATAATGTGTATTAATATGTTTTTATTGCAACAGTACTGTGGCTGGAGAAAGACAGCCATGATATCTATTCTGGTAAGATGACAGTTGTGTTCTACTCTGAAGTTTGAATCCATTTAACATATCATAGGAAAAGGTACAGAGACCAGTCTGTAAGGTAACAGAGGAGACCTACATGCTGTATTTTATTGTAAAACATGGCAGGAAAGTCCACTGTTGCTCTGAAGCAATAAATTCTGCTCAGAAGACATGATATCAGAGAATTATTTTGAAAACTAACTTTGGTAAAAGCTCTCAATGGTTGGCTGAAAGCTCTGGTCAACCTAAGGAAACAGAAATCATACTAGAAAGTGAAGATAAGTAAGATTCATACAGAAATCTTACTAGAAGTGCTGAGGTAAACTTCCTCATAGCCGGAGGCCTCACAGATAGGATTGACTGGAATCTCTACCAGTAAATACTAATAAAACTCTGCTTGTCAGCACTGAGACATTCACATGCAGCGCAGGAGAGCTGTGAGTAGATCTAGAAAAATGATGGGAAAAGAGAAAGAAGAGTATTTTCTGAGGAGCATGATGCTGGCAGGTCATCCAGTGTTGTCAAGGAAAAGTGGTTCCCTTTCTTGACATCCTCTCTCTTATGCTGAGAATGTATCTCAGAGCAAATCTGGAGATGATGAAAAAACCCCCATTTCTTATTATTTCCTTTTTGTTTTCCTTCCTTTCTCTGGAAGTTCTTTCACCTATGCTATCTTTTATTGAAATTTGAGTTGCATGGTGGCTTGTCTGCACCTTCTCACTCTGCCACTCCTGAACTTTTTAAACCAGCCTTGTTTACCACTAAAGCTCCCTGGGCAATGTAAGAAAGGTGTTTGTAGCCTTCAAGAAGTCCTTTATTCATGTTGCACCTGCAAAAGTCACAAGAGGAAATAATGAGCAATTTGTTTGCATGAATTTCTACAAAAATGCCGTCCATCAGTGTGCTTCTAAGAGCAGATTTTTTAACAGCTTTAATTGTACAGCATTAAGAATTTACTGCAAAGAAAAGGGAACTCTCAGAAGGTTGTTTTTCACCACAGAGTATTCAAGTTCTTCTGAAGACCGCATATAACTTACTAGAAAGCTTAGAAATACTTTATTATTTTCTTTTCAGAAGTGTAAAAAAATATTCTAAAGTACATATATGGACTGAACACAGATTTATTGCCACTGGCTCTTTGTAAGGCAGCCGGAATGAGGCTGCTCATGTACATAAATGAGTCCAGCTGGTACATTTACTGGCAGCTTTATAAGAACACCTCCAGAACTGCTGAATGCTTGTGAAAGGTAGGGTATCAAACAAACTAGACAGGACATGTGGGCCAGTTGATGGGCAAGGCACTATAAACCTATCCATAACTAGTGCAGCTGTGACTATAAAACTTTTCAGAAAACCCCCCAAAAATCAGACACACAAACATTTAATGAATTTCAAATGAAAAACCTGGAATGCTAACAGGGATCACGTAATGATTTTGGGAGAGTCCATTATAGGTCACACTTAAAACAAGAAGTGAGGTTTAGTAGTCAATATATTTTGTTGCTTCCTTTAATCAGGCTCAATTAAAATTTCCCAGCAACAATTAACTTTCTATTTTTAAAATCACATTTCAGAGTGCAGCCTGGTATTAATATCCAACAAAACAAGGGGACCTCTTTAATATTGCTGCCAAGAGAGTGGTAGCATTGTGGTTCAAAGGCAAGCTTTACGTATTTGTGTTAAACAGAGAAAGCAAAGCCATTTGCCTCACGTGTAATAAAAGCCTATCTGAAATTTATTCTTCCTCTAGCAGTGAAGTGCCTACATCTGGTCACTGCAGTGCCCCTCAATGAAAGTTTATGTCCTCAGGATCAATTACTTAATTTATTTACTTTTTTCCACTCCGTGCTTCAGCCATTGGTAGTCAACACCTGAGGACTGATTACAATAGGTTATCATCTGCACCTTTCTTTTAGATGAACAGACAAATAGGAACTCGTTATTTTATAGGCATAGCAAGGTATTTGTAGAGATGCCTGTTGTGAGTGCATAGTAGCAGCATCTCTTCAGGTTCTGAAAGAACCAAGTATTTGAACCTGGTCTAAGATATATCTGACCATAGACCTCAGATTGGTTCAAAGATAGTGAGCAAAACGGGAAATATTTCACATCAAAGGTCCAGAGCAAACATTTCAGTACAGTAGCAGTGGACAAAGCAGGACTTTGTAGCAGTATGTGCACACAAGATTTATTCATAGCACAGTTCTTAGGCGATGGCTCTGAAGAATATCACAGTGATTACAACCTGCACAGCACCCTTGCTTAGCTTCACACACCTTCTTTAGGATGGAGAATTTTCCCATCCCCTTTTGCTCCGTGGGATGCTAAATACCCCAGTCAGGCCTCATATGCAGGCACAACTCAGGGGCCATCATGTCCCTGATCATGAGATGCAGTCCTCCATACCCGAGGCCCGAGCCATGAAAAGCACTGGTTGTGCAGCCAGATACAAGGAATGTTTGTAACTCTGGAAAACTGCCAGAACCCATGTTTTGGAGGGACTCATAGACTAAGTCTCCACAGAGTTTGGAAGCTACTTCACAATTCCTGAGGTGGTACTGCTGAGACAAATGAAATTACTTTGAGGACTGTCATAAGATAAAAATATTTTGTAAATGGAACCCAGCTAGAGCAGACAGACCAAGTCTCTATAATAAAAGGGAGATAAAAACTGTTCTGAAGGATCTTTCTGGCTGCTATATTATGGGAAATGGCTGTATTTCATTCTAAACAGAAATGCTATCTTAATACAGCCTCAGGCACATCTGTGAGTGGAGAAGGAAGATGGGGTATATCCTCTAACAGCATGCTGGTGTTCAGGCACCATGCAGAGCATCTTCTCCATGCATAGTTCGGCTGCTCACACCTATTGTAAGCCAGACAATTTTCACACAATAAAGTTGTCCAGAGACAAAAATCTTGGGACTATCAAATCATATTAAGAATATCTTCTTCCGCAAGAACAAAGTGTTCACTTTTTATTACATTGACTCAGTGTTAGAGTCATCTGCCTCTTAACCAGCATAGTAAAGCCAGGGGAGTAAAAATAGCTGAGTGGGCTGCAATTTCCCTGTTCTATGCAGATTCAGTGGAATGAGTGAAATATAAAATAGTTGTCAGTTTGTCTTCTAAATAAAGCCATTGATAAACTACTGAAATACAGTCATAGATCAATTGATCCTATGCTTCAGCTTCTCAGCTACTCAGCTATGACCTGCAATGCTTCTTCTGTAACAAGCAAGCTCTGAGAAAATAGACAAACTTCAAAAGCAACTCCTTCTATTAGCTTCAACTTTTTAACCTCAATTTTCTTCTATTCCTGGCAATCAGGAGTCTCTATTTTTATTATCCTCCTATTCTTGTTGAACTGGACCAGCAGCAGAACAAAACAATGTAACTCTGAGGGAGCTATGTTTATTTATGCTGGCTGTGGGGCTGGCCTCAAAGCATACAAATACCAAAAGATTTGACTCAGTAATAAATATTACTGCTAAGATCCTTCCCCTTCCTTGGGGTTTCTTACCCTGGTAGAAGCAAAAGAAATGGAGGAAAGTGTATTGTTTAGTTCAAACTACAGGCCAAATTCCAAATTTTCATTTCCTGCCGCTAAAGCATAAATTGTGGGGAAAGAACAGTTTCGCATAGTCTTGAAAAGGACATCTCCAGCAGAACCCCTGCTCAGGCACTGTCAGAGTCAGGCCATGTTAATTACCTCCCTTTAGCATTTTGAGTTTGGATTGCAATTTCTTCTGCTCCAGCTGACAGACTATCTTAAAGTCTAGATTAGTAATGATAATCATTCCTTCTTTGGATGAAGTCCACAGCAGTGGAAACGGCCAATCTTTTATCTCACATAGTCCCTGTCTAATTCACCCTCTATGCAGACATCTATTTAATTGCTCTCAAAACCAGGAGTCAAAAGCTGTGACTTGTCTTAAATACAGGATGTGTTTTTTTGGAACTGCAAACCATTTGGACAGTTTAAAAGATTACGTATAAACTAGATGATGTGACTTCAGATGGACTGGCATCATATCCTGCTTATTCACCTAGGTAACTTACCAACTTCCAAATACCTGCTTGTGATTTTTATTCTGATAATTTCTTCCATCAATGACTTTGTTTCCTCCTGTAAAACTTTTATTCAAACAAACAAAATTGAAAGTAGCAACCTGCTGATACAATGGTCTTCTGACTACTGGACAACTGGTAACAGCATGAGCTCTCTGATTTCTTTGATCGGCACAAGAAATAAAATGTTCTAATGTAATTGCCAAACACTATGAAAGCAGTGCACAGTGCATCTGCTCCCCTTCTTCCTGTTATTCACCACCCTAAGGTGACTAATATGAAACACTGCTGCTTGGGTTGACACGAGCTGTAATAAGAGTAGTAGTATTACTTTGTAAGATATCTACTGCATCACTCAGTATCTTTGTTAATGTTCACTCCCTAGGTATGATAACCTTAATAAAAATTTACTCACTCCAATTTGCCATCATTATATTTAATTGTGGGTGCACAAAAAGTCTGCACCCTTGTTGATTGCTTACTTCTTAGACACGTGGGGATACAATCAAGATACTGGAGTGTGGGCAACAGGAGCTGCAGTGTGAAGAGCTAACATGGTGCTGTGCAAAACTGCTTCCTAAAGAACAATGCTTTGGATGATGAGTAGACCATATAGGGATGTGGACTGTGGACAAACTTCAAACGAGTCTGATTATATACTGTAGAGTCTGATAGGACTTTCACCTGCCTCTGCATCTTACACCATTTCTGTGAAACTGTATACTTTAAGGAGATCTTTTTCTCTATTTCTCCATTACTGGCACCAGAACAGCTCTATGGCACACTGGTAAAAGTTTTTTCTTCATGTGAAATTTTAGAGGTCACTGCACTGGCCAATCTCAGACACCAGTCCAAGAATCTGTCCCAAGATATCTTTTCAAGTTATAACCTGGCTATGTTTGTTTTGTGCACATGAAAAATTTAGGTGCATGTCAATTTGTATCACCCAGTAACAAGAGTAACTTGCTTAAGACTGACATTAATAGTGTTGGTATCATAAATATCTCAGCAAAATGACATTGCAAGCCACAATACTACAATGTGGTTTGCTAATCCAGCAGTGTGTTTTTCTAACTCTGATTTATGTCAAGGCTGTATCAATCAAGGATTGTAAATGCATAAATCTAAATGGTTTTGTGATTTGTTTTTGGAGAGTGCACTGAATACTAGCTGCAATAACACACTCCAGGTTACACATTTCCAGAGGATTACTGAACTTATTACTCTTCTTGGGTGGTTAAAGTCAGTCAGAAAAATACCTTTATAACACTGCATATAAAGGGCCATATTTTTATGGTATAGTATATGAAAGAGATAATTTTAACGGATAATGGCCTCCCACCACTTCATAAATGCTGAGGCAAAATCAGGACTTTATTGAAAAAGGAAATTGATCTCAAGACAATATTCTATTGCATTTGCTGAAGATCACAGCTATGTTTTTACAAGAAGTTCAGTCTACTATATGACAGATGAAGGGGAGCTAGTTCTTGTGGCCTTAAATCTGCAGAAAGAAGCCTAGAAGATTGCATGTGTAAGTGAAACCAAAATGCTCAGCATGCATGGAAAGATGAAGGACGCTGATTCTGCGTTAATAAATATCCTGCTGTGGTGCTACTGCACTACTCCTGTGTGCAGCTGAAGGAGGAAAGGCTACCAGGGCATTTGTTTGAGTGGGAGAGGCAGAATGGTGATAGCAGATAAAGTCTGAGATCTAGCTCAAAAATATGGGAGTTTTCTCCTTGGATCTTAACCTCCATCCTTTGCTAGTTTCAACTCCTGCAGATGCCTATTCATGCTGCTTCTCAGAGGCAATGACTGAACACCAGGCAAAGGCAAAAGCCTGTCTACACTCTGTGCAGACACCCTAGCACAGACACGCGTGGTTGTGCAGCACAGCTGGACCAAGGCTTTGCACCTCTGGCAGCCCCAGTCCTGCGTGTGGGCTGCAGGAGCCAGGCACACTTACTTCTGCTAACTTACTGTCTTCAGCTGGGCTGCCGTGCATGCCATGCAGTTAGGGGCCAATCTGTCTCAGAAATACATCATATCTGATGATGTCCTGCCTCTTGAGCAAGAGAAGGGAGTATAGGAATTGTTGCATTGGATCTGTGGGCTGGGTCTGACCATGATCTCTGACAGGTGCTCAGCAGATGCCAGCGTACCACAGTTGGCAGATGTGGGATAATCTCTACTCCACGCGCATTAGGCCTCATCCTGATCTCAGGCTTAAACTCTGAATCAAGAGGTTTAATGGCTGGATTGCTTCCAGTGAGACAGTATTTTTCATGTAACTGAATTGGGGTTTGTCCACACAGCAAGATAAAAGTGAGAGGCATCATGTGTTGGAAGCACTGGGTTAGCACAGGGACTGCAGCCAGGTCAAGGGAGTGACCCCTTTATACCAAATGGAGTAGATGGCAGAGTCAGGCCCTGACCCTGAAAAATAATGTGTTTAAAGCAATCCCCACTGAATTTTCCCCAGGAGCTGGAGTGTGTCCATGATATTTCCAGTGTTTTAGCACTCTGGCCAGCTCAGACTATGATGCATGCAAATGGCAGGAGCCCTTCCAGCACCTGATGCCAGGCACCTCCCTGGCCTCATGCCCCGGCTCCCCAGGAGGACAGCAGCTGTGCCCCAACAGACTTTCCTCCACTGTTGCACTTCCTGTCAGATCCAGATTGCAGGAAGGGACAGGATCTGCCAGTTTTCCTTGACACAAAAACCCAGTCTGGAGTATGCAGGGTCTCCAGCACAAGTTTTAGAACAGATTCAGTCTAACCTTGCAATGCGTACACTCATAGGACTTAGCAAGTTGTTTTGCCAGGTTTAGGTAATCAATTACCTTGTTGGGAGAAGTCCAGCAGGTAAAGTAATACCAGACAGGTGTTTATTGATACTAAAACCATACTTCCTCATGGCATTTGATCTCATCAACTCCTGATGTTGCCTCCTTTGCAGAGACAATTGTCAGCTGACTTCGTCTGGCACACGAATCTCTTGTATTTCACCTCCCTGCTCACAGGTGCTAAAATAAAACAGAAAGGGAAAAGTAGGGTTTACAAGGTTGTCCCTGCTGGGCAGTGGGAAAACTGAGTGAGTTTAGCCTCATTTTCCATTCCAACCACTTAGAGGTATGATTGGGATGGGTACCTGGGGTGGTAGATACTAGGGGGAACATGGATGAGGGGACCCCTAACTTCTAGGTGGCATAGCAGGATTATAGGCCTTGGAGACTCCTTTTCAGCCTTATTGGATTTGATAGAAGTGTCATTTTAAAATGATGTCTGGAAAGGCCCATTGAAAGAGTTTAAAGCTGTAAGATATTGGCTGGAACATGAAGTGTAGCCACTTGCAACCCAAAGTGGCAAAGATTTATCTGTGTTTGATTTTACACATGTGATCCAGAGGCTGGGGAGAGACTGGTGGATTAGAGAGGATTGGAGACTTGGAGACTTAAAGGATTTTGAATCAGATGCATGAATGTTTCAATCATCCAAATGTGATAGGCATGGAGTCATAAATATATGTCATCATTTTTTTCGGAACTTGGCATGAACAAATGAAGTTCGTGTTCCTGTACCTATTTTACCAAATTAACCCTTTATGGATTACTTTTATCATTGCTGCTCTCCAGCAATAAAACTGTTCTGCTATCAATATGTATTCAAAGACCACTCCCTTTAGACTACCCAAATTTTTGGTGGCTTTTTGAACATGCCACAGTGTTAAGATGCTATTCTTAACAAACATGCTATATATTAAACACATGGATCCTTGAGGAATTTGTCTTTATGTCTTCCTTCCTGTCTAATTAAGGTATTATTGAATGCTTACAGCCCATGTTTGTTGATGAAATTAAGTGGAATTTAAGGTAGCTCTCAGAGTGATTATTGGTAGATGTTTTGGCAATACAAAGGAGAGTACTGGAATAGTTTGGTGGTTTGGGTTTTTTTTTTATCATTATGGCATTCAGTTTTGCAAAATTTAGAAGTTTTTTCCAGAGAGATGGAATGGAGGGAAGAACAGAAGTATGTTTGTGCCTTTAGAGGAAAAATATTTTTTACTCATGATGCAATAGCTTAGTGAAACTTCATCATAGGTGAAAGTCTAAGGAGAGCTCTTAAAGGATAAAAATATTTCAGGCAATGTGCATCCTGGAACACTGCTGAAGGGATGCCAGTCATCTCAGCTGCTCACTGCCAGCGCGAAGCCTACCCAGGCTTGGTGAAGACAGAGATTTCACCATGGGATGATTACTTGGTTTGACATTCACTGATCAGTGATACTGGTTCCTTTCAGCAGGTGTGTGACTCACCAAATCCTTGCCTGTTTTTCCCATGTTTGATAAAGGCCTAATGGGAGGAGGAAGCAAGCCCCTCTTCCTCCAAATAGCAGCCAGTGTGTGAGTTACCAGAGGTGTAAGAAAAGTGGGAAACTAAGTCAAAACCAAACAAAATCAACCAACCAACAAACCAAAAAAAACCACAAACAAACAAACAAGCAAACAAACAAACCCAAAGGAAAAAAAAATCACTCCATGCACGGAGTCACTTCCACAAGACTAGGCCTGAGTGTACAATTGTATACCTGCATTATAACACAAGAAATCCATTCTGTCAAGTACGTGTTTCACAGCCTTCAAGAGGAGACTAGCTCTGTAACCTAGAAGTCTGCACCCGTGAACCTATTCTGCAAACCTTAGGAGAAGGATATGAAATTCTCCCCCTTCCACAGCTGCAAAGAGAGCAGACATTTGTATCTCTATGTAAAAATCCTTTGGATTTCTTTATGTATTATAATTCAGAGCCTGCAAAGCCTTTATCCTCCTCTTAAAACAAGGTCAATAGAAGAAATTAAAATGATAGGAGTACTCATCTGTTCCTTGTATTGTTGTTGTTCTTCTCATTTCTACTAGATCTCCCCTCAGAAATTATATCTGGCTCACCTACTTGACAAATCTGCTTTCATAGCCACTGTATTTAGTATGTTGGCTATGTGATAATATTTTTTCTTTGTAAATCTCATAAAAATTGACTCCATTGTAGTATCAGAAAAAATGTCTGAAACACTTTCATTGACACAGGAAACTTCCACAGGACCTTTCATAAACAAGGAAGTTAGCTGTAATTTGTAAGTATGAGCCTTTTGTGGGATTACTTTTTTTCTGACTTTGTTCTGACACTGCTTCTAAAGTATCTTATTTATCACTAACCAGGTAGAGATATTCTTTTTGTGTGTGTGATTTTACAATGATATGTATATAGACATAAATAATTTCAGGAGCCAAAAAAATGCCAGGAAAATTATTACTTCCAGTGCTAGTGTTGAAACAGTTCCAAGCCTAAAGTTTTGTAAATTAGGCTGTAAGTGTGAAATCCCTCCAGCTGTTAAAAGTATTCCATATCTAATTATATGCACAGTTTTTCAGACTATTCTCTCCATTTGGATAATCCTGAAATTACATACTGTGTGCCTGGAAGTGAGGGCCACATGTGTTCTGTGAAAACATCCAAAAACATAAAGAAAGCAAATAGTCAAAATAGATAAGCCACATTTTTGTATGGTTTTGTATGGTTTTGTCAGTGTTTTCCTATGTGGTTTCTTTGTTTTCAAAACATTTCTTTCTAAACACGATTTACTGTAATGTGCCCACCCTATCATTCCAGATGTTGCCAACAGTTATATGTAAGGAAGTGACTATTTCTTAAACCTATTTGTACAGGAGGCTAAAACAACAGCTGCATGAGAGCAGTGAAGTACCAAAAGAAGAGGAACTTTTTTGTAGTCACTGCTCCAGCCTTCAGAAACCAACTATGAAAGTTCTTTGTGAGCACCAAATAGTACAGTCAGAAAGGTGGTAAGCTGTCCATTTTGTGGAATAATTTAATCAGACTGATGGGAATTGTATTTTTTAAAATTAGTTACAAAACTTCCTGGTTGTATCTTATCGTCTGCATTTTCATATTGTGACTCGTTAGTGAAGATACCCAGTGCAATCTCCTGAATAGGAGCCTAGTGACAGAAGCATTAAATAAAAACCAAGTCCTACACCTTAAAAAGAACAAAATGTTGTCAAGACTGGGGAGATGTAAAAACCATTTGCCTTCAAAAATATTTGCCATCATACTTTCATTGTTCTCCTCTGGCTATGTTACAGTTCCATATATTCCCTAGGAGGAAACTTGTATGTGTGTATGTGTATCTGTATATATGAGGCTTTATTTATTCCTTTGGTGTACGTTTGAAATTTTCTGAAACAAATATGTGTTCTCCAAGATCATGGTTCCTATTGAAGACTCTTCTTGTGTCACTTTTGGTTTGAACATATCTACACTGAATACATATTTTAGCAATTTTAACTAAAAGCAAACAAACAAA
>WAAG01015100.1:0-12517 GCA_013390105.1 Tichodroma muraria | reverse complement strand
TTTGTGGCTTAGCTGCTGAAATGCCGACTGTGGTGAGAAGGCAGGAAGAGTGTAATTGCCCAAACAGGATGGCTTGGTGTCTATTTCTGCCTCTGGATGCCTGTCCCACCCTGTACAGGTGCACGAGCACTTTCTCAGCCAGCACTGCCCAGCTTTTTCTGTGCATGGCTGGAATTACAACAACGTGCAGCATAAAAAGTCTTACACGTCCCACCCAAACACCCAGCAGACAAGGAAATCATCCTCCCAAGCCTCTATTGCTGCTGCATGTACTGCAGCTTCAGTCCTGTTTCAGGATTATGGCCAGGGAGCTGCTATTCAGACCACACTTTCCCCTCTCAAGAGCTGCCTGTGTACCCAGGGGAAAAGTAAATCCCCCAAAAGTGGAAGCAAAGGAGATGAGAGAAGAGGAAAGAACTGTAGACTTTATATTTAACGGTCACAAAAAGCTCTTGCCTCCTGGAACTAGATGTCATCACTCTTATTTTTCTCTTCTTTCTCTCCAAACAAACATTTTACCAGCTTGACACTACAGCTGTTCCCTGAATAGGCTCTGACCTGACAGCTCTCCACCCTGTGATGCCAAAGATTGCCTCCATCTCACTTGCTCTCTTCTTTAGTGGACTTTCATTTAGTGGACTTACCAACCCAGAGATAGTATCAGAGAGGGGTTTCTCCTGCCAGCAGGTCATCCACAGAGTGAAATCAAGAAGGAAGACAGACAGTGACAGAGGCACACACAGAGGCTGCTGTTCCTCAGTTCCTGGAAAGTTGAGCAGATCACAGGCACCTCTGGAAAAAGGTCCCTTCTCTTGGTTTTGACTTTAAGCACACAGGGCTTATTTTTTCCTATCAGGAATAACGCTAGAAAGGTTCAGGGTCAGGTGAAAACAGCTTTCTCTACACAAGGATGCTCAACAAAAAAACCCTAGCAGGTATCTTTGAGCTTTGAGTCAGCACAAATTGTGTGTACACATCTAATTGACTGCTGACAGTGAGCTTGGCTCTGTGGAAGGCAAACCCAGACAGCCTCTACCTCAAGGGACTGGCATCCACTGAGACACTGCTGAGAACTGTGTGCTGAGAGCTTGATAACATCTTCCCAACAACAAATTTCCAAACAATGAGAAGACCTAAACAGGCAGCTTGCCCTGGATGGGATACTTTACAGGTGTGTACAACCCTGGGATTTGGTTGAGCCACTTCTAGGACTTTCAGTCCATGAAATTCCCAGGGACTTTCAGTCATGAGTGCACGTGTTTCTCAAGCTGCTTGTGACACCAGTGGCCATCTACCTGCAATGGTGAATAAAGCTTCTCCAACAGCCCAACCAGCTCCTCCATTCCAAATACATGTTTTTGCAATGTTCCCTCTTTTAATTTTCATTTTCTCTGCAGTTTTATGTTATAATAATACCACTCAGCACATACAACACAGTACATTTAATCACGGTGAGGCATAGAACAATTTAGATAGAAAGTTAAACATTAATTTCTACTTTAGGGCTACGGAAATTAAGACACAGGAAAGTGACCTGCCCATGATGAACTACAGACATCTGGAACCCACACAGGTCTTCCAGCTTCACTAGTGTCCTGTTTATAGGATCATGTCTGTGCTGGAGGGATTTCTGAAGGTCTACAACCACAATTTAAAGTGATTTTTTTTCCTTACAGCATCATTCAAGCCAAGAAAGAATGAAGACCCTTTCATGCTACTTAACCACTGAACCTGAACTGTGCCACAGCTCAGGCACAATGTGGTGATGGTCAAGCATTGGAACAAGTTGCCCAGGGCAGTAGTGGATTCACCATCCCTGGAAGTGTTCAAAAACTGTGTAGTTGTGGCATTGAGGGTCATGGATTAGTGGTGGAGTTGGCAGTGCTGGATTAATGGACGGACCTGATGATCTTAGAGGTCTTCAACGTTACTGATTGTATGGTATGACCAAGGTAAAACTGATACCCAGTGGTGGGGCAGTCCAAGGCCCTAGGAACCTCAGCAACGTGATTTAAAACATTAATCCTTTGAAGAAGAATGCATTAATACAATACAATTGCTTTTAGAAAATAACATCCCTGAAAACCATCCCTGTCACAAACTTTACTCTAGGTACTCTGTTACATCACTCTGGGCTCTGTTGTACTTCATTGCTAATTCAACAGCCAGCAGATGGATCGTGTTACTGCGCTTTGCCGGGTGCAAAACACGAGATCACCGGGTCCAGACTCTCACGCAGACGAGAAGTTTCTGACAAGTGTGAGGAGCTTTGAAACACCATCACTTCCATATGCCATGAAAAGCTGTCACACATTGACAATGTCAAACACAGGAGCATTAAAAAAAAAAAATAATAAAAATAATAAAAAAAAAATAAAAAAAAAGCTTGAGAATGCACCAAATCAGTTGGAGTAAGGTATAAGAAGGTTTGGGTTGGATGTGGTCTGGAACGTTCTCCCAGAACGGACAAAATGGAGAATTTTATAAATGCCTCAGTGTGTCCTTGTGGTTGTGTCCTCAGCAAGCTGAGGTTCAATAAGGCAAAGTGAAAAGTCCTGCACTTCAGTCAGATCCCAAGGCAGTGCCACAGTCTGCGGACAGAGTGGCTAGAAAGTTGCCCAGTGGGAAAGGATCTGGGTGTGCTGGTCAACAGGGGCTGAACATGGGCCCGAGTGTGCCCAGGTGGCCAAGAGGCCAACTGCAACCTGTCAGGAGAAGTGTGGCCAGCAGGACCAGGGACATTGTTCCCCTGTACTGGCCATGGGTGAGGCCACACCCTGAGTGCTGCGTCCAGTCCTGGGCCCCTCACTGCAAGAACAACACTGAGGGGCTGGAGCATGCCCAGAGAAGGGCAGCAGAGCTGGGGAAAGGCCTGGAGCACAAGGATGATCAGCAGCAGCTGAGGGAGCTGGGGGGGGGGCTCAACCTGGAGAAAAGAAGGCTCAGGGGGGACCTTCTGGCTCTCCACAACTCCCTGACAGGAGGGGGCAGCCAGCTCCCAGGGAACAAGGGACAGGACATGAAGAAACAGCCCCAAGCTGTGCTAGGGAAGACTCAGGCTGGACTTCAGGAGGAATTTCTTCACTGAAAGGGTGGTCAGGCACTGAAAGGGGCTTCTCGGGGAGATAGAGGAGTCCCCATCCCTGTAGATGTTCAAAGATCAACTGGACGTGGCACTCAGTGCTCTGGGCTGGGTGACAAGGTGGGAATGGGTTAAAAGCTGGAAAGAGAAGAGAATAAGTGTTTTAAAGGTGTGGCCCTAACTACTCACACAGTCTGTGTTTTTTGGTGTGTGTTTCTGTTGCACAAGACACTCTAGATCGTGGTTCCCTCACTGCAGATGCCACTCATCAGTATTCAAGCTCCAATCTTGTCTTCTCCACAGGGAGCACATTGCACCATGAGGTGCCAGTTTTTTTTCCTTAGCACAAACTGATACAAAATGTAAACAACATGTTTAGGATGAGTATGTGCACACACAGCTGACACACATTTACAGGGAGAAAGAGGCTGTTGTACAATACCACTTGTTTCCATTTGCTGAGACAGGGTCAGAACCTGGTTACAAAACCACCACTTATGAAGCCAGACAAGGCCTGAACACAGCTTGTCTGGCAAGTTCACAACTCACTCAATAATACACAAGATGCAGTGCTTGGAAGAGTTCAGTATTGATAATTCCTCCCCTTTTCCTCACTGCAGAAACCAGATTCTTCCAAGGGTTAGCCCCTATATCCCAAGCAAAGGATATCCTGAAGCTTGCTACTTCTGCTTTTCATTGTGGGAATTACAGTGATCACATTAGCACTGTTTTAAAGAGATTGGGGCGACCTGAACATCAATAAAACCATTGCTTGTGTTCCTAGAGGTGTAAGACAACACAGCAACCCCAAGGAACAGTTCCAGTGTCCAGCTCCCCGTCCATCACTTTCCTTGTGCCTGAACTGGTGCTTGCCTGACCCTACATGAGCTGGCTCTTAGAGCAGCAGCCATCCAGCCCCAAGGAGCAGCTTTTCCAATGAAATAACAGTAGCAGAAAGTCTTCTGTGGCTATGAGAACGCTTGAGGAGGAGCAGACACCACCTATCCCCATCAATTAAAAAAATAATACTCACATCAGGGTCAGTTCCACAATCTGGTTCATTCCATGAAGAGGGAAGAGGAGGCTGTGGCACAGTTGTGTTTCCATGGCAGTGCCATACAAAGCCATGCAGATTATTGCCTAAGACAGCATTAGATTGCTGACACTTGTCAGCAGAGCCCAGAAAACGTGCTTTTCTGGCAGTGTTTAAACTCTGCTTTTGCATTTCTTACTGTTTAGAAGTGATAGATTAAATAAGCCAAAGCCAATTTTGTTTTACAGCCACTTCCACTTTGAGTTGCAAAATGCTTTCAGTCCTTCCTGATGGAAGGACTCCTTGATTCAGTGGGCATTACAGCTGAGAATTTTGTTTAGACAGAACTGCTTATGATTCTAATGGCAGCAGATATCAGAACCTCTTTGCCAATAAAAATACTTCCATACTAATAAGTTTACTGCATCCCTGTAATATTAAAGGTTATTACTGGGAAAGGCACAGCAGGCATCAAAAAGAATTGTCAAAAGGATTAAACAAGTCCTTTTACAGTAAAACATTAAACATCTGGAAAAGGAACAACCAGTGTGGGATATGGAGGAGATCTAACACCATGAGTAGCAAGGAAAAGGGGAAAACTGAATCACCTCCTCTCTTAGAAGACTGATCAGCCAGGTGGCATCAAATAAGACAGACAGCTGAAAAATGCAGATCAAAGGAGACCTTTAATTCACAAAACTTAACTAAACACTGGAATTTTATCACAGGATGCCCCAGGAACTAAGAGTTTATGTTTTTACAAAACAAGATTGGACAAAACCCTGTAGGAATACTAACTGAAAGGCTGCTAAAGGTAGCTCCTCTTGTTCAGGATGTCCTCAGCTATCCAGTTGATTTGGTATACCCAGGAACTACCACCATAATCTTGTCCTGTTAATCTTTTTCTTCCCTATATATGTGATCACAACCAAAGACTGGCTAATACAGCAAAAGGATGTGTGGTCTGGAAATTACAACTATTCCCACAGTATTCNAAAAAAAAAAAAAGAAAAAGGTTAGGAAGACAAAACTGCATCTGCATAATTTCCACCAGCTTGATCAGATAATAACTTATTAACATATCCCCTGAGCTACACTTAAATTATTTCTAAAAGCTGAAATGTGGTTCACAGTTACATTTCTAAAGCCACTAGTTACTCTGTACATACACAAGGTGCAGTTATGAAGTTCCCAGTCAGAGCTTTGTCCTCTTGCAGTTTCTCCTCCATCTGACTTAACCAGCCCTAAGTGTCTGAGAACTTTCTGGTTACACAGTGCAGCAGGACATGTCAGCCCTGCCCGGCTGCGGTGCTCACACAGTGCGTGACACGGTCGGGTCGCTGTTGTGCAATCAGTTGCAGGGAAAGTTCATTAACTTAGTTAGCCAATTAGGATGCATTTGTATCCATTCTGGTCAATCCTGAATTAGACATGAGATCCCAGAGGTGCAGAGACTGGTCAATAGCTGTGCAGCACTGCAGCATCGTGAGTGACACAGCTAGGCCATGACTAAAATACACCTAAACCAGTCTTGGCTGCTGTTACAGACACAGGCAGCAATCACTCCTAGCACTCATGAAATTCTGCATCTGAACAAACAGCAGTTTTGCTTTTCCCTTTCCGTGCAGTTTTCCAGGATGTTCTGCCCACTTGCCATCCCTCTGAGAGCTGCAGTCACAAATAACCCTCCAGCTAGGAAGAGGCTGCTCCTATTTGCCAGGAGGATGAAGCACATATACCCAGGGCTCACAGCCAGAGAAAGGTGTCTTAAAAAAGCATTTAAATAACCACAAACCCCAAAGGAGCTTTATTTTATTCTGCTCCCTTCCTCTACTTGAAGAGCTCTTTGTTTTCCCATTGCAATTATGACTCCAGGCACTTGCACAGAGCCACATCCGCAAAGGCTTCGGAAGCAAAGGTGAGATCTCCTCAAGGAACTGCTCAGACTTTCCCTTGTGCCAGTACAGAACTCCTGTGACCATCTGGAGAGCAAAATCTTGGGCCTGCTGAAGGCTGAAAACTGATCTTGTCTCTTTTCTGGCAAGTTCCCTGATCCAAGAGGCAGCATGAGCTGGTGGCTAGAACTCCACCGGGTCCCTTGGGGCAGGGACAGGGATGTGCACTTTTGTCCTCAAAGCCTTTTCAAGCACAACACAGCACTTAAACACACCAAGAAATGACAGCCTAAAGCTGGTAACGCAGGATGATCTAAATCCCTTGATCCTTGAAATCTGCATTGAGTACCATGAATTAGATTTAACTAGCAATAAAATACTTTAAATCTGTTATTCTCACAATAGAATCATGCTTCATTTGTATCTAGTATAAAGAGAAATAATGTTCCTGGTTCCTAATTTGAGATAGAGAGGGAAGACTGTTTTCATCCTAAAATGAGCTTTGCCATCCTTCGTTACAACAGCACTACTAATCCTGTATCCTTCCTCAACCAACATTTTAATTTCAAATAATTAACTAGGATGCAACAGGAATTATTCTGCCCCAATCTCAAAACCTACATTATGCAGCAATAGAAAACAGGATAGAAAGGAGATGCTTGTATTGGGTATTACTAATAAATTGCTTGCTACATGTTATTCACCAACAACAGCAGTTTCCTAAGAAAAAAGAAAAACAAGGCAATAGGAAGTGCTTCCCTGTCTCTTTAAAGAGAAATCAAGAGCTCCTCGTGTATTTGTGACAACTTACTGAGGGAGATCACCTGATACATTCTCATCCCACAGCTTTCAGATTTAAGGTTTGTTTGGGTTTGTTTTTAAAATGAAAATCCTAAATAAATGACTGTTTCGCAGTGGGAATGCTTTGCTGACCTCTACACACAGCTCTCAGTATCTGCTGGTTGCATTTACAAAGAGTTAGAAACTCTGCAGCAACCAAACTTCTGCTTCCCAAAAACGCCACGCGCAGCCGGGGCACAGGACCGCTCGCTCACTGGGCTCTCACGGAGAGAGGGATTTGGGGAAGTTTGGAGCAGGCATGCTGGTTTTGCCAGCAGCCTTGGCCAGAAAGAGACCCTCAGGCATTGCCTTCCACCAGGCCCAGGGGGATTTTGGAGTTACCAGTCCTGATGGCTACACTGCTGGGAGCCAAGCGAATGCTGGGATTAGTAAGGAAAAGCTGCATCAAAGCCTTGAAATGCACACGGCTCTGCTTTCGGAATGGGGAGGGGGACACAGCTCTTAGCTGACATTCTCCCCAGGCTGGCAGTGGGACTGACTGATTTCTTTCTAATTATTTTTAAAGCTCTTTAGGGGGCTGTTGTACCATCAATAGTGGGCTTGGCAAAACACATGCTCCCTCTTTGGAAGGGAAAATGGCCATAGTCGCATTTTAATGATGGAATTGTGTGTCAACTACCACAGCACCGACAGCCTTGGCACAGCATCTAATCTGGTAGGACACAGGGATAAATGAGACTTTGCTCTCAATTTTAATGTCTATCATTGGCACCCACCGAAGTTTTCCTACTTAAGAGTTAAAACTGAAGATATTTCTGTAGATTACATGCTCCAGAAATTGCTCAGGAAAGCACATAAGCACAGGCAAATGGGCAGGAAATGCTCTGGGGTGAATGAGAGACATCCAGGGCACCCCAGATCTCATCTCAGTGTTATCACCAAGGCACAGGAGCAAAGCACTGATGTTCAGACAGGGAAGGACAAGGAATTACATTCATAGTGTGTATTTGTGCATGTGCAGATAAAAGTGTGTCTGAGTTTGGCACTAAACTCCTTCCACATCATTTTTGCAAAACTGTTCCCTTTCCAACTCAAGCCATATGTCTTCAAGAGTGCTTTTAACAGATCAGTAAAATGTCATCTTTTAAAATCAATAAAACTCAATAACTAAGGAAATTATCAATCTGAAGGGGAAAAATACAGATTTGTCTCTGTATTACCTTCACAGAGGTTAGCTGACCACCTTCACAAGGGTCAGTTCATATCTTTCTGAATTTCTAAACACGCTGACTTGACCCTGGTCTCACACTGCCTACCTCTAGGTATCTGGAGGAAGGCAAACATTTGTCAAATTAAACTGAACTCTAAGTGATGAAAATATATTATTTCTCATCATGAAAACTTCAAGAGGACATCTAAAATATCTGATTTTTAGTCACTTGCTCTAAGATGCAGGCAGTGCTAGCAAGGGGTACTGCTCTGAAAATCCTGCCATCTGCAGCTTTATGTCAATTCACTTTTTTTAGGAATAGAAATCACTGTTGAATGGGAATATGGTAAAATTCAAGAAAATACAGATGTAAAAGCCATTGCAGGTAACTGCTTTGGTTTGATCCTAATCCAACAACCCAGAATTGTCTTATTTTCCTCAAAGATTCTCTCCTCCCAGGGCAGTTAGCGCTATTGATAGCTTCACCTTTATTTGCAGATGAAACACACACATTTCATAACACTGCCCAGCCAATCCTTACTCTAAAGAGCTGTTTGCTGGACACAGAGGGAATTTCAATATTTTGTCTTGCTCAATTACCTACTTTTTTCTGAGTTACCTGTAAAATGCAAAATGTCTTGTGCAATGACAGCTCTCTATATAAGCTACCACCTATAAGGGACTGGCCCAAAACCACATTAACTTTACAGGGGAAATTTCTGTAGTGCTAACTGGTTTCAGTTCAAAGCACCAACACAGAAAGAGGAAAAAAACATAATCTCCCCATGGAATCTCACGGTTTCTCCCTAACAGCCGTGTCCATCTTTCTGCCTAAGGCATTGCCAGTGAATAAATAAGTCCCCCAGTAAAATATCTTTCATGTAACCTCAGGAGACCACTTCATAAGAACACAGGAACAATGACAAGAGATCAGAAAACCATGTAGTCTTGCATCCTGTCTGTGACAGGGACAGCAATCAGATCCTTCCGAGGAAAGTACACAGAATTCCTACCCAGGCAGCTGAATTACTCAGAGGCTGGCTTCAGCCCTCCCAAGAAGTACAATGTGTTATCCACATGAAGATCTGATCTTTTAAGCTCAGGTCCTGACAATATTCCTCATGACATTCATTTCCACAAACTTTCCACTCTTCCCTGATAAGTTTTTGGAATGTTTCCAGCAATGGAACCCTGACCTGATTGTATCTACAATCTGACCCCTACTGATTGTATCTACATTATGAGAAAAAAAAAAAAAAATCAGAAAAACATACACCTCATAACCTTTTCGGGACATTCATTATGTTATGTGATTTTACATTACCTCCCTCTTATTTTTGAGAACAAGCAAATTAAAAATAGTAATTTTTGAAACTTCTCCTGTGAGAAGGAAGTGGAGGGTGTACGTGAGACGATGGGAACGCAGCAGGGGCCGGGGCTAGCTGGTCTGGACCAGACATGTTGGCCCAAAGTGTGGTTTGTGTGTAAATGCACTCGCTGTCTGGTTTCATTATGAATCACAAATCCTCTACAAGGCAAGGAAGGAACTATTTGCTCTCACTTACGCTGAACCCTGAGCTGATTCTCATTTATTACCCATCATTAAACTCACACAGCCACAGAAATTGTGTGCTCAGACACAAACGATCGCCACCAGCTGCAAGAGACACAGAATAAAATGCTCAGCTACTTCCTACTCTGATTAACAGCACTGTGAGGGTCAGAGAGGAGCCTGAGCCACCAGACAGCAAGACCTACCTCTGGCAGAAAACAAGGCTCCAGCCCCTCAGCAGTTGTAAAGCTGCTTTCTCCTGTGTTACAGGTAACTCAACCTATTCTCTGAGAGTCTGGCACCTGAACTACAACACAGATATAGATATAAAAAAAACTATCTAATGATTTATCTATCTAGATATAGATAGATAAATAAAGACACATATTTATTTTGAAATACAACAGGCTTCCCAGACAGCCACCAAACCCTATGTAACAAGATCCACAAGAGAGCCAGAGGCATTTTGAAGATGACCTTGGGACATCCAGAATACCCTCATCTCCCACAGTTTTATATGTCCAGCAAGCTTTAGAGAGAGTCTCACCATCATTCAAGCATCCATGGTCTGAGAACAGCTCAGGGATCATAAATACTTTCTACTTCCTATCCAATGCCACACGATGCCCACCAGCACTTGAATAACTCTCTGCCAGGGTACGGAGCCATGCGCTGATCCATCTATTTTTCTAGATGCCAGTTACATTTCAAAAGGCTTTTGCATCACAAAGTAAAGGCAAAGAAACATCATCATTGACTGTGATTTGCAACTGTATATTGAGGACTAGGACAAGAGCTGAACAACCAGCAGGCCACAAATAAACACCTACAGTGACGAGCAGTCTTCATCCCACAGTGAAGAGACATCACAGGATGTAGGGAAGCCTCTCACACCATTTTAAGTGCTATTCAACAGAATTATTTGCCAAGTCAATGTTGCTTGCAGTATTTAGAAAAGCTCCTGACTCTTGATGCTACAAATGGCAATTTAGACAAAGAACAAATGTTTCACAATGGTTGGGGGGCCTTCAAAAAGGGATAAATTAGTTTAAGGAAATTGTTGAAATACTGGCATATCCCAATGTTTAACTTGCCATGGTTTGGAAAAGGATCACAGCTACACGGGAGAATTAATCTCTGTGTTTTACAGAATCTCTGTTTTACAGTTGTTATTTCTAAGATTATCACCCATGTCACACATTACTGACTTGGAAAAATACTCTAATGACAAGCTGAGCTGCAGTTCCAGGAGTGAGCTTTGCAACTGAACTTGCTCCTATGGATAAAATAACATGACATCCGTAGAAGACTCCAGGGTTAATCACAGTTTCAGTAGCCACGGAGTGTGACTGGACCCTGTTTTATATAATCCCTCAGTTTAAATTTCTTTGGACCAGTATCTTTGTGGGAGAACAAGTACCACTGGAAAAAAACCATCCTGAAACAAATACTGCAATGCGCACGGTTTGCAAATGCAATTCCTTCATGCATCATCAATTACATTAATGGAAAAAAGGAAAGGCAATATTTGGTAAATCCCGGGATTGTCAAGGTATTAAAGAAGCCCATTTCAATTAGGTCTAAAAATGTAGAAGGTGAGCCTGATTAGTGACCAGTGGCCCATCTGGTGCTGGTTTGTGTTCAGCGCCTGTTCCACTCCCCTCCCAGGAGACCAGAAATGCCCTGAGGTGCCAGCTGAGCTCGGCTATCAGAGTCCTATTCAGCTGGAACTGAACCTTGGGGGAAAACTTGGCATGGTGCTAGCAGAAGTTTATTTGGGTGCTGACTAGACAAGAAACCAGTTTCTGGATTATGAATCCAGATAAATTCAGTAAGTACAAACGAAGAAAATTAACACATCTTTTACATACAATGCAAATATTTTCTCTGCTCAGTGTGTCATATACTGTCCAAGTCTCCGGAAGGTACAACACTAGCAGCTGGTAGGAGTATCTCACTGGGGAGCTTTTAGTGAAAATTCAATATCCATTGAATAATCCCCTCTGCTATACCTCTCCTGACATAAAACATCTTCTATGAGAACAAGGACAACTTTGGACAATTTGCTTTTAAGGAAAATGTTTGCTCTCTTCACATTTTTTTTCCCCGAGATATTTTCTTTTAATATTTTCTCTTTGTTTTGCCACCCTCCCCCTCAGTATGACATTTGCTGTCTCACTCGCTAATAATTTTCCCTGTTATCACGTCCATGGGTTTCAAAGCAGCTGGCAGGCAGCATGACTGCTACAACAGCCAAAAGCTGGAAGAAACTGAAGGCTCTGGGTGGATAAAGCAGGAATTAATCCACCTACACTTTTATAAAAATGTAAGAATTTTCTAAGAAAGGCAACCCAATAACCCTTAGAGACAGACCCTCTTTCCAGGCCCACATGACTAAGCCACAGAGCTGAGGCAGTCCCTGAGCTATAACAAAAGTGGTACCTCAGTGATGCTCCTGTGAACCCCTGCCCAGAGACATCATGGGCAGCAGTGTGATGGTGGGAGATGCCAATTTAAAAATAAAGCAGGGGATGGCGAGAACTCAACCAGCAAAAATTATGAGACATTTTTATGCCCCTGTTTTGTAATTTTACTTTCAAGAAGAGAGATAAAGGAGATGGATTTATCTAGTGAAACACTGCATGGTTCTCACCATGATAACTGTTTACATTAGCCCTTCTGACTAGTATCTATTTTTAGTATCAGACTTTTAAAAGATTCTTAGCTCAATCACTTATTTTGAGCTTTTCATTTACCCTGGGAGCAATTTTTCTGGTAGAATTAGTGCCACTTCACTTTGATTTGCGGGCACAATTAGTAAGTTAAGCATTTATATATCCTAAACTACACCTGTAAAATGGAAGGCTGCTTTTCAAAGAAGCCCATATGCTTGAATTGAATGGAACTCAGTAAAGCCTTACTTTTTCTTTTTCTTCTTTCCTTT
>WAAG01015089.1:303-45297 GCA_013390105.1 Tichodroma muraria | reverse complement strand
TCTGAATGTACTTTAACATGAATCCCTAAAAATGCATGTGGCCAAGCATATGTGTGTTTCTATGTATGGCTATCAACATAACGACAGTTGTGTATGCTGATTTTGTCACCGCATGCAAATAGGACTCCCAGTTTAGTTAGCATAATTAGAAATAGACGTTTGAGAGCTGGATTCTGTCCTTCATTCCTTGCCCTTGCAAAAATAACACATCTAGTCCTCAGAGGAGAAAAGAGGCAAAAATGTGGAATGCAATTACGAGTCTCTAAGTTACCTGTTTCTGCTGACTACAGGTAGTGTGAATGTTTAAATATTTCACTGTGGGTCTTGAAGTGGACAATTCTGGCCTTTTGGGTTTGTAGAAATGGTTATAAACACAGGTGAGAATTAAATTGAATGTTTAAAAGCAGAGGTTAAAAGTTCCAAAAAGAAGCAGGCCTAGGATTGTCATTGTCCATACTACTACTACATGATAAGCTGATGAATAGTTAAAAATATTAACTAAAATTAGCCTTTTAAATTACCATAAATATCTAAAGCTGCCTATAGAGATAGAAAATGCTTAAGTATTTATTTTATAGGTACTTAAGTGCTACTATAGTAGCAATGGTACCATAGTAACATCATGGATCTCCTGTGGTATCAGTTGCTCAGAGAAAAAAAGTTGATTTCTAATGCTCCTATTAATTGCAAAAGCTATTTGAAAGAGAAGCAGCCTCTAATTTTTGAGTTTTCAAATATAAAGCTTTTCTTTGTAGAATAACATAGTGAAATGCTTCTTCATCTTCTGTACTTAAACTGAATTGGTGTGCAAATCCCCCAAAAAGAAGTAAAAGAAGGTAAATCTAGTGTATAAGACACTAGGACAGTATTATTGTTAGTGTGACTCCCCAGAAGCCAGAGTATACTTAAGGAAAGAAATAAGCTGAATGTTATACTCCTTTAAGAGAGGGATCTGCACATGGATGTGAGTTCAAATTAATATTTTAAGAGCAACAAAGCTGAGTTCTCTGTGCTTTCTCCATCCAGTGAGATGTCACAAAATAGCTCCTGGTATATATTTTACCTTGTGAGACTGAAAATCACTAATAGGAGCTGATTGACTATGGATATAAAAACTGTATTTTCACCTCCTGTGGACCTGTCCTGCACATCAAGCAATATCAGGAATAGGTTTCTAGAACTCTATTACAAAGAATGAGGGAAAACATCCTTTAATGCACAGATCATTTTGGTTTTTGAAATGTTGTGTGAATCCAGTCATCATCCAGATAAAACAGACATGGAAAACAGTGTAATTCCAGTAACTAATATCAGCTGTTAAGACCATGTCTGGTGAAACTTGACCCAGTCTTTCAATAGATAGGCCCCCAAACTTGGAGAAGAAGGTACTTTAAAGCTCCATATGCTTTTTCTCTGAGAAGTTTGTGAGGCTTAAATACACTATGGTGAGAACTAGTTATATCCTGGTGAAATGGATGAGTAATAACACCATCCTTGCAGATTGCAGAGGAAATTGTGGGCACCGCAGTATGTTGGTGCTGTCATAGGCACTCAGAAAACTTGGGTTTTCAAAAGCAATGTGGCTTCACCAAGGGTTGCATACCAAGTCTTTTTCAAAGCCAAAATTAAAACATAAAACTGCATAGCGCAGTCATATGCTGGAAATTAGAAATCTCTGGTTATCTGCATGCCTGATCCGGTCCCTGGAAAAAATTCATATAGCCCAGCAAAAACTTGGCTATATAATACAATCCAGCTCCTGAATAAAAAGCATTCATATGCTCTGTCCTCTTATCTACCAACAAATTTCATAACCCTGATCTAATCATACAGAGGTGTAGTGCAGGTTGCCATGTAGTCATGATCCAACAACTCCACTGACTATAGTCTCTGCATTGCAGGATACTTTCTGGATCATTCTCTTACCTTGAACTTCTAAGTCTTACTCTGTTTCTTTCACTCCCATTGCCAGTGATGCACTCCAAAGCCTAGAGGATACATGGGTTGGTTCTGAGTGATAATGCTGTAGTCTGCATTGTGGTTCTTTTTAAGGTTCTGTGTATTCTCCCATTATGAGCTGTATTTGCCACCGCACACTGAGTAATGAGTTGCTTAATTATTGGAAGGGAGATGATCCTTGCAGGAAAAACAACTGTCAGTGGATGGGAGGTCAAGGCCTGTGTACCAGTTGTCACTGGGCACTGACAGAACCTTCCAGCTGTCAGCCTGACACACTGTTCTGTTGCTGGTAGTGAAAGAAAGGATCCTAACTCAATTCTCTGCAGTTCCCTTATGTACAGAATATGATTTTCAGGCTAACTGGTGTGATTACCTGAATCTGGAGCTTTCTCTTCTGTATTCAATTAAACCCTTTCTGGTAGGTGTGATGTTCACATTTGGACATAAAGGCATGTCTGAAATCAGTCTTTGGGTTGTAGGTTGATGGAGCAGCACGACTTTCTTTGCTTCCTATAGCCCTAGTCCTGTCTTATGTTGTGCAGGCACGGGACTAAATCCATGTCCAGATTTGTGTTCAAAGCAGTAGATCTATGGACTATTTATAAATTAAAAAATGTTATTTAATTATTTGTATGTAGGACCTCAGAGAGAAAAGCCCAGTCTAGGAGGGCAGCCTATAGACTGTCAGAACATAAAATCTAACAGTGAAGAAACTTAGTTACTTGCATGTTTCATTAGTATGGTGGTTTGTAGATTTCCAAATGTAACATACAAAGAATATTTACAAGAGCTTTAGTTGTAGAATTAAGAACAGAGGATATCAATTTCAGATTTACATTTATCCATACAATCTGAATTTTGCCTTTCCCAGGTCTGGCTAATTTATGTACGGGGATCATAGGATTAACCCTTACCCCCACTGCTGCAAACCAGCCAGGCCAGTGGCTGCTCTAACAGCACAATTACAGGGGCAGAGGATGAACTATGCAAAATGATTTTTAAAAGACTCCATGCATGTTTTTTGCTCCATGTGTGTGTTCCCTAGGATGACATTTAAGTTTTCATGCTTAACAAGAAAGCATTTTCTCTGTGTGCAGACAGCCATAAAGGACTTTGGACATGAACAGAGCCCATCATTGATTAATATGGATGGTCATCTCCAAATTGATTATTGTAAAATCAGGATGGTATAAAAAGGCCCAAAGGAAAAATCAACATATGCTACTGCATTGAAAATTATTAATGATAACTGTATATCACCAGTAACTGTCTGTGTTCAGCTTACAATGCTTTCAGGTAAAAATCAATTCCAAGGACTTTAATGAATCAAGTAGTCTTTACTGGCATGAATAAAAAGACTATAAAGTAAATTATTTCAGGATGGATTCTCTGGAATAGCAAGGAGTGGAAATGGCATCTTTGTCCTTGTGAGGTTTAGCATAAGAAGAAATAATAGTCACAGTATATTTTCATAGAGAGCCTGTGTGTACTGAAAGCGCTTAAAATTAATTCTGCTATGGAAAACAGGCCGGGCAGGAAAGGTTTTGCTGCAAACACACCCCCCACCAAAAAAAAACCAACAAAAACAAACAAACAAAACCCACAAACACCAAAAACACACACACACACAAAATTAAAAAAAAAAAAAAGAAAACGGGGGGATGGACTTGCTAGAGAAGTCATCTCAGTCTACAACATAGAGCAATATTGCAAAAGTCCCTGTTTGTTTTCTTCCAGGTCCTCATGATAGGCTTGCCAAGATGTGACCACAGCAAATGGCCAGAGGCTGCTTTGGGTTTTTTCTATCTTCTCGGTGAGATGGTTACCAAAGATTCCCCTGGACTATTTAAAAAAACAAAAACAAACAAACAAACAAACAAAAAAATAACGAAGAGCAGAAAGCCCACGCTGTTGGAGGCCATCTGCTCCTCCTGTGCAGCAGTTTATTCCATTCCCTGCCCAGCCCTGAGCAGATGGTGTCCATTCCCTCCCAGCCCTCTCGAGGGACTGGGGACCTCAACGCCGCCTCTGCGCGGGGAATGAGGGATGGAGGTGCTGCGGGCTGGGCCGGCCTGAGAGGAGGCTCCAGGGGTGATCCCCAGCCCCGCGGGGGCGGCCGTGTCCTGCAGCCCTGCCCAAGGAGCTGCCTCCCGCCTGGGCTGGGCCGGGGAGCGGGGCCGGGCAGGTGCTTGTTGGCCCCGGTGGGAAGATGGAGGCGGCGGGCGGGGAGCGGTGATCGCCGCGGGCTGCGCCGTGAGTGTCGGCGGGGCGAAGAAGCGAAAAGGACGGGAAGCGGCTGCGGGTCCCGGCGCGGCCCCGCCGCGGGCAGCGGAGGGTGGGAGCGGGTTTTGGGAGGTGGAGTTTGGAAACCTCTTCCACAGGCTGCCGCTTGCGATGACCCCGGGGGGAAGGAGGAGGCGGCAGGGGGGGATCGGCTCAGTGAATGAATGGGCGGCAGCGGCGGCGGCTCCTCTGCTCAATGGCTGCTGGGCTGATACGCGCCAGCCCCGCAGCCGGTGCCTCCCTCGCCCTCCTGTATTTTGTCTCAGGCTCGCCTCGCTCGGGGCTCCCCAGACATGTTCAACCAGCAGCAGTTCCAGCAGCAGCTGCTGCAGCTCCAGCACCTCCTTCAGCAGCAGCAGCAGCACCACCATCACCACCCTCCGGCGCAGCAGGGAGGCCGGTAAGCGCCGCTACGCGAGGCCGGGGATTCGGGGCCTGTCCCGGGGGAACGCTCTCCTCCGCCTCCCTGCGCTCCGTCCCTCCTCGCCGCGGCGGGGCTGGTGCGGGGCTCCCCTCCCCTGGTGGGGAAGGCGACAAAGGGAGGCGGGCGGGGGTTGTGGGGCGCGGGCCTCGATCGCGGCAGAGCCTGGAGGCACCGAGGGGGCCGGGGATGTGGGAGGGAGGGCGGCGGCCCCTGTGGGGTCTTGCCGTGTCCCCTTAGCGGTCCGGGGCTGGAGCCCGTGGGTGACCCGGGCAGCCCGTGTAGGAGCGGTGGGTGGGTGGGTGGATGCTCCGAGCCGAGCGTCGCCCCTCGGGGCGGGCAGGGCGGCCGGGGCTCGGGGAAAACGCCTTCTGCAGAAACACAGCACTCAGCAGAGCCACCCTCAGCACACACGAGCGCTTTATTGTTTTATTGTTGAACTTAAACTGTTTATTTGCTTTCTCTGGCTGGGTCTGCTGGTCTGGGTGCGATGATTTGAACTTATTTCTGCAGTGGCACCAGCGCTTAGGCTGTGGCTGATCACGGTGGGGCAGGGAGGGGATGGAGAAAATCGTGTTTTGTTTGTGAAAGGAGAAAGGACATTTGCTAGAAAATAACCACGGTTTTCCTAAAACATGCGAGATGTGAAACAGCTTAGATAGGAGCAGTTGTCCCCGATGAGCTGAGACTTGTAGAACCAACACAAATTCTCTGAAATTATGCATTTCTTTGCAGTTACTGTTATCTTTAAAGCCTTATTCTTTGCAAATTCAAAGCGGTGGGATGTGAATTTAGGAAGAAAGTTAATTCGTTATTTAAGGAATTATTGTATTACTTTATCCTTATAAGGAATTTGTCTCTGAGGTAAGCGTGGGAATTTTTCTGTTTTACTAGAAATATGAACCTGCAAATCTTTTTACCATTTTTATATGTTTTATACTATAAAAAAAGCTGCACTTAAAATGCCAGTAAGGGGCTGACTGCTAGATAGCACGGCTGCATCTTGCACCTTTAGAAGTATGATTTTTGTGGTATAAATATCTCAGCTCAGAGACTAGAACAATCTAGAGCAGCAAACGTGAAGATGAGCTGCTGTGAATTCTGTTAAAGGGGCTGGGGTTTTTTGTCAGGGTGGATATTTCAATCTGTGTTTGTACCTCTCTTCAGCTCTGACAGATTTAGCTGTGTCAGCAGCGTGCATAGAGGTGGGCCTGACCTTGCAATCGCCTGAAGAAGTGCCTGCCGGTTTCCTCAGACTTTTCTCCCGCGTCTGCTCCACCCTCTTTAGAACTGGAGAGTTCTTCCCTGCTGCTTCTTCCTCCTCGTGTTTTAAATATGAAGGCCGGGGTTTATTTTTCCATCTGGTTCTTGCAGTTAGGGGGCACCACTGACAGTTCTGACCTGTCTGGCTCAGTGTAGGAGGTGTTGATTTTGGGAAAATGAGCTTTAAGCTACTGCGAAAACTCCCTGTTTTTTAGAACTTTTTTGTTGTCGTGTTAAATGTAGCTGCTGATCTAGATCACTCATTTCTCCTGACGGGTGCTGCATAATTCTGTAGAACTGCAGTCAGCTCCTGGGCTTTTTTTATGCTGCTTGGGAGGCTCTATGTGGGCTTGGTGCTAAGTAGTTGTCTCTGACCTCAAATTCTTTGATAGACAATCTGTCAGCTTTGGAAATTCCAGGAGAGTGGAGGACAGAGGATGCAGTGTGCCAGTGCATGGTGTCTTTTCATGCACGTATATCAGCCTTTGAGCTGTTTGCTCCCCTGTTTTATGCTTGCTGGGTGCCTGGAATGGAAGGGTACAGTTTTTATTGGGTTCTCATGATTGATGCCTTCTTTTCCAGGGGTTTGCCGCCACCGCAGCAGCAACAGATGCTGAGCTTACGGGCAACAAATCAGCCATCGCTGCTCAATGCCAATCCTATGCTTCAGCGGGCCTTACTCATGCAGCAGATGCAAGGTACTGTCGTTATGGGAAACGCTTACTTACTGGAGTTACTTAATCATCCTCTTGGACTGAAACCATACCATGGCTATTTCCTGCTGAACCAGTGCAGTTCTTGTACTTGGCAGTTCTGTTTGTTGTCTTCTTTTTTTTTTTTTTTTTCCCCCCTCTTCTCTTTAAATTAGTCTGTAGTCCTCAGAACAGAGGTTCTTCAGTTGTCGAAAATCACGTGTGCCCAGCTGTTCACAGCTGGAAATAGCACTAGGAGGTATCAGGTTAGATGCTAAATACATGCCTTCTCTTTTAGCAAGTATTTTTTTCATCGATATATTTAGATAAGATCATGAGATTTTGATTATTTGTTTGTTTTTCTTGCTTACAAGGTTAAGGCCATTTATTTAATTATCTGCTATATACACACTAACCTTGTTTGCAGTAGATACTTGTCTTTGTCAAACTTAGTGCAGTACAAATACAGTGTATTGAGGTAGAAGATGGTTTGGGTGTCAATTGTATTGTGAAATTTTGATTCCCTGAAATTACTGTAATTTCTATGGTGGGTAATATCTCTGTCTTTCCATTACTGTGTTTCCACAAGTGGATTTTCCTTTTCTTTTTGTGTTTTCAAAACAAATTTATGAAGCTGCCTTAATAACAGCATTACTAATGTAAAGATAATAGGAATAAAGGTATGTTTTTATTTTTTTCTCATTTCTTAACCTGACAGTTCTTTTCAACACAGAAAATCAGTACCTGGTTTAGTTTTCAAGTGCCTAGTCTAGATTAATGCCTGCAATTTCTACCTTGCCTGTGAATCATGCCCAGATGTGAAGACAAAAGATTTATTCTGCATGTCGTTTACTCTCCTTTTGTTCTCTCTTGCCCATTTAATAAGAGGGCTCTCTAGTGACTCCAGTGGCTCTCCACAGATCTCTCTCAGGTTGAAGGGAAAGTGACAGTGAGAAAGGACAAGCCATGCTCTGATGATTGGTGTACATTTATCGTTGTCAGGAAAAATTGTGACTCCAGCCTTCAGTCAGCCATGCTCCTTCTAGATACGTTTTCAGTCAGCTGATATTCTTCCCTGAATCTTTTATTGAGAAGCTGTATTTAAATAGTGTGCCAAGGACCTGGGGTTAATTAGATAGAGCAGGATAAGATATGTTAATGAACACTTTACATGCACTTTGTCTTAGTGTTGCACCTCTTCACCTCTCCGCCTCTTCACCTCTCCATGGAGTTGTGACTTCTCTCAATAACCTTCCTCAGGTAGCCACAGGTAACATGCAATGTGGGTGCCAGTGTCCAGTGTGGCCCTTTTTAGTGATACGAATTTTTTGGCCATTCAGGTTTGGGTTACATGTAAGAATATCTGATGCTGTGCCATTTCTGTCCCTGGGAAGCATCAGCATAAATAATGCATTGGCTGTGTGTGGCTTCAGCAGTAGGAATAGGAAAAGATAAATACTTCAAATTGAAACAGATGTGTGGTTCTTTAAAGGTGTCAAACCAAGAGCAGAAGATGATTTCTTGTGTTAGATTATTTTTTTTTTAATATAGCTATGCCCTTTTACAGTGAAGTATTATATATGGGAAGTAATAATAGATTAGATTGCTTTTGAAGACAGGGAGTACTTCCTATTGTGCTGCAGGCTTTTAACACTGTAGCTTGGTTTTTCAGATGTTGGGTGCCTGTTTCCAAACTTTGCTGCCCTGTTTTGACAGCTGCTAAAAGGCCTGGAGTATGCACTAATTCAAGTGAGAGAGAAAAAATGGCAATTTAAGTCCAGGTTCCCTGAATGATGGATGGTTTCTGAGGATATAGCTGAGGCATCTGGGCCCCTCCATTCCCTCACTCCTGAAATGGGGGTGACAAAGGCTGTCTTAAGAAGAAATTTTTGACACTTGTTTAATAGTCTGTGGATGCTGAACCGTTCAGAAAGCAGAGCATTATAATTGGAAATGGCAGAGTCTCAAGTGTCAGAGTTGAGGTTGACATGTTGAGCTTGCATGACAGCCAGGTGGCAGAGAGGACTGTGGGATTTTTTTTTAAGAAGTTCAGTGTTGTTTTAGATTAATTGCTGTTACTAGCTTGTGTTAAAGAGCTCCATGCTATGGTGTGAGTAGTCAGCTGCATAAATGTGGGGTGAATTTTCCTTTTTTTACAGAGAGACCTTGTTTGTTGCAAACACGAGCACTAATGTGCTCAGATCAAATAATTGCTCTAATGATCATTGCCTGGAGTGACAATTATAATTAAATAGCCTGATCCATTGTAATGGTTGCTATCACATCAAATCATTCTGTGTGCTGAAGAGGGTAGAGCACAGAGCACCTATACAGTGCCCAGTAAAGGACAGGTCATGTGTAGAGGAGCCCTTCCCCTCTACCTGCTGCTTGTTCAGGTGGAGATTTTCTGTCTCCTTTGCACAGCGCAGGGTGGTGAAACGCTGTGTTTGCATTTATAGGAAACCTGCGTGGATTTAACATGACAGCGCCAGCACTGCAGCAGTTCTTCCCTCAGGCTACAAGACATTCCCTCCTGGGACCACCACCTGTTGGGGTCTCCTTAAAGCCAACTCGGCTGGGCTTCCCCAGCCTCCCATTCCAGCGGCAGAACCGGACCTTTCGCAAGGTGGGATTGTGGTTTCCAACTGCTGGGGAGTATTGTGCTCCTTTTACACTTGCAGCTGTTGACTGTATAGTAGGTGGAGCACAAAGAAGAAGAGAGAGAGCCTTACAAAGAAAATAATGTTTTGTGCCATGCTGCTGACACAAAAATGCAGAAATCATTCCATCCCATAGGCTTTTGTGGTCCATATTTGCATTTATGATGCGAAGGTTTCTTGTCACTACTTGCCCAAGAGAGAGAATTCCCCATGATAGAACTGTTTAAACCTAGGATATAAAAGGAACCTTTAGAAGTATCAGCTTAAAAGCAATTACAACAGAAGAAATCCTGGCTAAGTGCTTTGCTGTTCCAAAGCAGTTTGTTGTTCCTAAACAATTTGCTCCTACTATGGACACTGCCTCTTTGGGCTGTTCTCCCACTTTTTAAGATCAGACTCATGTTTGTCCTTGTGGATTTTGTAAAATCTACAATTCTTGTTTTGTAAAAACCTTTCTCACTTTCCATCATTAAGACCCCTTTTGTATCCTGGAAATGGTTCTTGGGTTGACTTCTATTTGCATCCTCTTAGATTAGCTTTGGCATATTTCATCCCATTCTGTCAAAAAGATGTGGTGGATAAGGTAAACTCGCACTCTTTTGACTCTCCAGAGTCAAAAGAAGGGAGATTATTTAGGATTATCCTTTTCCCTGCCCATGCACCTCTTGCCAGAGTTCCTCTAGCATGACCCTACCCTCTGCAGGCAGCTGGATTTCCTACAGCTGCTGCTTAAAGCACTGGGGACATGTCCTGGTGCCTGTGGAGCTGAGATGCCTTGCTCTCTTTGAGCACGTAAACTCGCCTTAGGTGGGGCAATCTGTTGTAACCATCTATTCCTTTCCGTTATCACATGCTAGAATTCCTGTTCCTGCCCCACAGTAAAACTCTGGTGCTTTAGGCAGTGTGTATTAAGGACTAAGAGCTGGCAGTGACTCTCTCTGCCCATTGCAGGACTTCCAGAGGGTTCCTGACAGGAAGCGGGAATTAGATCCTGGTTCTTCATCTCAGACACAAGGTGATGAGAAAATGGAAATTCCAGAGGGAATGCAGGCAGGGTCAGAGCAGAACAATTCCTCACCATCCACAGGTAAGGGTGAGCCTGTAGTGAAACAACTGCTTGCAGGTATGATAAACTTCTCTTCACTAGTCCTGCAGCAAAAATTGGACATGATTTTAGGCTTAATCAGATATGCTTCTCTCTAATTGTAAATACTTAAACTGCTTGTGATAGCCTTCTGCTATGTGCTTCATGTACCACTATTACCTGAGTATTTTTGATTTTTTTATATGAGCCTGCTCCATTTCTCTTGCATGGAAGCCTCTCAGAAGTCACTTTGACACTGAGCTCTGTTTAAGATGGGGGGAAGAAAGAAAACTGGTCTGAAATTAAAGCTTCCACATTGCCTTACCCATGCTGAAGTCAACATCTCATGCAGCCAATCGCATCAAGCAGAACCAGTTACAATCAGCACGCTAAGGAAAAGATGAATTGAAAGTCCTGGTGCCCCATTTGTCAAAACAGAAACTACTGGCACTGAATATCTTAATGTCAGATACAACGCAGATGTGGGAATGTCATTTCTGACTGAAGAGTGCGTGATTTAAAACTGCAGGCCTTGATGAGGTTGTGACCAGGGATATGCAGCAGTGAAAACTGTCTTGTTAACTGATTGCTGTCGGGTAGATGTGCCACCTTGGCTTATAATAATGTTCCCATGATCATGGCTCTTGTCACTTAGGTACAGGACTGAGACATGCTTAGTAGATATAAACATAGAATTCTTTTTTTGACCAACACCTCATACAGTGACATTGCAATAAAACTTAAATACTTGAGGTGATTATCTAACCTTGTCAGAGCAGCTCATAAATTCAGAATAAGCAAGTATTTAGTATTATTTGCTCTAACAGAGCCTCATTGGCATTTGCCGTTGAGATATGGAACATGCTCAAGGTGGCATGGTCTGTTTTGCTAAGGAAATCTCCTTCTGTGTTCCTGCAGAGCCAAGAACTCCAACGGAGTCTGTGTTGAGCACTGAGCCTGCAGCAAAAAGACTGAAGAGGTATTTATTGAATGGGATATTGAGATAGTTACTGAGTTTAGAATTACTGTCTAATTTTATTTTCTGATAATTAGGGCTGATGTCTAGCATGTAAGAGGTATTTCAGATGCTTGTGAACAGTTCAGAGAATCTCATGGTGCTTGCTGAGACACCGGGTGTTGTGGGGTCTCTGCTAGGGGTGATTCAATTACGAGAATGAAAAATGAGAGATGCAGCTCGTCTAAATGTGCAACAAAGCTGAGTTTGCTTGTGTATTATCCTGCCAGGATCCTTGTAAGAAGCATAGAGGTTTATTTATATTCTGGTGTATTTCACTTAAGTTTCTTCCCTAAACGTCAAAAAAGTGAAATGAGTAGAAAGGGAAAGCCTTGGAATATGTTAGTTTACAGCAGGTGTACGAGAGGGTAGTTTATTTTGAGAAATCATGAAGGAAAAGGAATCAATACTCCCTAGTATCCAAGCCTGTATCCATGAGCATTGAGTTCTGTATTCCTTCTGTAGAGGTTGCCTTGCCAGTATCTCTGTCTGTTGGGTAAAAATAGACAAAGGCAATCCTATTATCCCCCAGGGATGCGCGGCAGGCTGGCCTTGGCAGGCCCATCCCGGCTCTCCCGGCCTCCCGAGGGTGCGGCAGGGACCGGCAGGGCTGCATTGCCATCTAGTGGGAAGGCACCTCGCGGGGTTCCCGCTGCCATCTGCACCGGGCTGCTCCTCTCCCAGAGCTGTCACCCTTGGCTGGTGTGGAGGGAGAAGAGGAAGGAGTGAATACAGATTTCTGTAGGCACTGACTTGAGAATTCTCCAGCATATGTTAACGACGATGAGTCAGGACTCCTGGGTCCTCTTACCTTCCCTGTTAGGCATTCGCCGCCTGCTTTTGGACGAGTTTCCTCACCTCGCTGTTTCCCATCTGTAGATTTCAGATTAATGGATAGCTTTAGGGGGGATATTCCAGGATTACATGATCAAGGTAATATCTGATCATCAAAGTAAAACATTAAAGAGTGATAAATATTGTGTGCTCAGGGACCATCGTGAGTTTTGATTAGCAAGAAAGTGAATAAATTCAATTAAAGCTAGGTCGAATACATTTGAGTGTATGCTTTCTTAATCTGTTTGCCAAAGCTAATTTAATTTTAATTACATTAATATTTAGCAGGGTATTAATCAAAGTCCTGTTACATGCACTGAAAACAAGAATCAAGTCTGAGGAATGACAGCTCTCACTGCAGCAAGCCAGCTATTAGGAAAATTCTTTCCTAAGCTGCAGTTAGAGACTGCCAGATTTGATGCATATATTATGGCTGGTATTTACCTAGAATAGATTATTCCTTCGCTTTTTTTTGAAGTGTTTCTAGTATCTTCCAATGAACAGATGATGGATCTGTGAAAAAAATAATTTACTGTTCTCATACTGCCCTTCACAGATGACAAGGGCATTCCCCCCATCTATGTCATAAACTTGTGTTTCATGCTTCATTGTTCCATTTCCCTTTAGCCAGGAATACCAGCCTCCTTCTTCATTTCAGGTTTTTCCCACTTCTGCCTTTGCTCCTATGTACCATCTGTACACCTGGAACAACATCCTCATTCCAGTGCAGAAAGCACTCATCATCTTCAAATCCTCCTTGAACACCCACTTCTAGCATGGCATGACAAGTATTCATAGAATACCATTTCCTCTTTAAACATGCTCGTGGTGGCTTTTGCTCCCTTAGATTGCTCCTTGCAGTTTGGGCTGCAAACCCTCGCCCTGAGTGCTGGCACCATCTGTGTGTGGTACCGTTAGCATTGAGCTTGCTGGCAGCACCTGACAAATAATGTTAATGCCAGTCACTCTTGTTTAATTCGTGTTTGCAGTGCCCAAGCCCTGCTGCATATTTATAGCCATGTAACCCAGTTCCACTATCACTTACCAATCTGATAAATTATGCGGGGTGCGTGTGTTCGGATAACGGGACGCGGTACCTGCGCTATCGGCTGTCCTGCTTGTGCAGAAGGTGCTGCTCCCTCTTGGCAGAAGGACACCAGCGGGTGGGAATTTGAGCCGCCCTCAGAGCAGACATTCAAGTCATGGTGGAAAGTTAGTCCTGACAGAAAAATGGGGGATGGAGAAAGAGACTGCAGAGAACACTTTGTGCCCTCTGGCTGGAAGTCAGACATTTATTCTCAGTAGTCCCCTCAGGAGTGCTTTTCTCCTTAGCAGATCACCAATACCAAATAAAAGAAAGCAAGGCCCTTTTGATTTGCATCTTGTAGAGTTTCACTTCCCCCACAAGCAGAGCTGTAGGGACTCTGAAATGAAACATGACTGGTATGAATAGAACAGGCAGCTGTGGTGAAATCCCTGTAAAGGCACCATGGAGAACTCCTTCAGTTCTGATAGGTCTCTTCTCTCAGGCACAGAGCAGCCAGGAGCAGTGTTCAGGTGTTCCAATTTCCCTACAGGTCACCAGTCACGACAGGAGAGAGCTCTCGGAGCTCTTATTAAGAACATTTATTGTATGAACTTAATTTCCTTCAGGCTTCTTGCATGAGAGGGCAGCTAACCAAAAAATCATTTGTAACCTTCTTGTCCAGATAATTGTCCATATTATCTGGACAAGATAATTCTTGTCCGGATTACTTGGCTGCTGTTTCTGAATCGATTCTAGAACACCCACTCTACATTATTTTTATTTCTGCCAAATTCTCTCCTGAAATACACTTCCAGTAGCTTTTTGATTTGGGGGTTTAGTGGAGAGTGTGATAGGTTAGACCCCAGCCTGTGCCTTGGTGTGCCTTTTGAAATTCTTGTCTGTAACATGGCAGTTAAGGTATTTTTCTTGATATCCTTGAAGTGTGACTGGGGAGTCTACGTTAGAAGATGCCACAGACAGCAAGAAAGCAGGAGTCTCGTGCACACATGTCCAAGCTGATGGTGAGTTGCTGAACCCTGTGATTTGAACTTTTAGGGTATTCCTTGTTGGAACTGCACCTGTAGGTCCCGTGGGTCTACAGAAATGTTCTTCCCCCAGCTGTACAGGATGGGGAAAGAGAATAAAATCTAGGAACCAAATACAAACATGGTCCCCTAATATCTGTTACCTGGCGATGGCAAATGATTGGATGTTTCTGTCTTTATTAAGGATAAGGAGAAAGGTTTGTGAACTGGCTTATGGCCAACAGTGCTGTGAGGAAAGGTCCCTGACTTCACTTACCTGCTGCTTTGTTTCTCCTGTCTTTGCTGTTTTGATTTAAGGCTGCTAAAAGGACTCTCCCTTCTTAGGTACTGACAGTGCAAAGGAGTATGCAGCTGAAGATCTCTCCAGAGAGAGGAAATTCTCTGAGGAACCGAAGGCTCCTGAGGTGAGCAGACACCGCTCCGTGCAGGGGTGGTGCAGAACATACAACCTCCCCCTCCATCCTGGAGAAACCCGTTGCCACTGGGAACCAGCTGGCACCCACGTCTGGAGCTCTGTCTCCTGCTGTAAGCTGTTGTCCCTGGCAATAAGGCATAATATGTCTGCAATTAGTGCGCAGTCTGCTCTGACTTGCTGCTTTTGTACCTCTGCTGGCCTGTTCCTTACCTACCGCTGCCTATGGATGGGGCGTTCATTAAGATTTTTGTATTCAGCTGGAAAGATGGAAAGCTGAATTGAAAGAGTTACTTAAAACTCTATGTACAGAGTGACATAGCTAAATACATCTTTCCTATTGCTAAAGAGTAAATGTAAAAAGATTCAGGTGGCGTTAAAAGATGCAACCTGAGAGTCTTTTGCATGAAGTACATGGCCCCCATGCTGGATATTAAATTGGGACCTTAGGCTGTGTAAAGCTGTGAGCAGACAAAAGATTTAACTTCAAGTGTGAATCAGACTTGACAGTCTTCCATAATTGGAGACATTTATTGATGTGATCAAATGTATCATCCTGCCCATGTCTGAGATCCTGGCTCCATCAGGTGTTGTGCTGAGTAGGCATCAGGCTTTAGTTTTGCTGTGGAGAAACTGATGAGCTGATTGTGTCCCTTAGCAACAATTGTTTGTGGCACCAGTCCCCAGAGACTGGATCATACAGTGGCTGCAGAGGCTGCAGAAACAACCATTTGTGCTAATAGGGCTGGTGCTATGACACAGGGATCGCTGATTTAGCAGCTTTGGGAGGAGTGTGTGTGTGTGAGAGTCCTTCTGATCAGCCTCCTGTGGGTTCAAGCTTAAGTGCATTTTCCTAAAGGGTAAAGAGCTTAGACATACAAAAAGCAGGTGTAATTTTTAGAGTCTTCTACTGAGGGATTAACTTAATGTTGACTCCTTTTGGCAGGTGTTGAGCTCTGGAGGTTCACTGAAAGTGACTATTCAGCAGAGCAGTGAGAGCAGAGCTATCAGTACAACAGCTCTGAAACCAGGGCACTGGGCCTGCGACGTGGGCACAGCTGATCCTAACCCAGAATCGGTCCTTAAATTCTACTGTTACATCTGCAAGACCAATTGCTGCAGTCAGCAGGTAAAAATGCACAGGTCTGACAGGATTCTAGGTGGTCAGGAGATGGCAATTAGATGGCTGACTGCCAAGGGGATTTGTTAGCAAGAGCTCATGCTTTAGGAACAAGGAACATAAGAAATGATGACAACGAGTATGCAGATAAAATAAACCTCTCCTGAGAGCTGGCAAGCAACCTGCTAGAGAGAATGTGGGTGGATCCACAGGCAGCCATGCTCTTAAGCTTTTATATTTCATTGTTAAACAGCAGTCAAAAGAAAGGAAAGCATAGCTCATACCTATTATTTTCTATGTTTTGGATACATTTAAAAGTATTTTTCTCTAACCTCTCTTTCAGAATTTCCAATCCCACATGGCTGGAATTCAGCACCAGCAGCGACTTGGGGAAATTCAGCACATGAGCAATGTTTGTTTTGTTTCGTTACTGCCGATGGTGAAACAGCAGAAGGTGCTAGCAGGAAAAGATGGGTAAGTGTTGGTCTGCAGTAGAAAATTCCATCTGAATGTGGCCCTACATGGGTTCTAAAATTTTTCACTTCACCAGGGTGCCTCTCAGTTTTAGGTCAGGTACAAACCTCCTCTGGTTTCAAGGGCCTTAATCTCCTTCAGGCAACTTTCTATCTTGCTGAGGAATGCCAGAGTTGACTTTGACCTGTGTAGTTTTTAATACAGCAGATTAAGTAGGAAACCTGTTTTATCTGGTGCATTTCTGTCAGCACAAGCTAAAGCAACCTATGAGTGGGTGAGAAGGAGACAAGATAAATCCAAGCCTGTAAAGATAGGAATTGTGAAGGAAACAATGCCGGGGACAGATTGCTAACTGCGATATTCCATGGAGAATGAAAAAGGTGTGACTTACAGCTCTATCTGTTGTCACTTCAGAGAGACCCAGCAGCGGTGGTGTAACACCTGTCAGGTGCATTTCACAGGGGACCTCATCAAACATCGCAGGACCCAGGAGCACAAGGTAACAGCCATAGCGTGGACTCATTTTGCACTGACCTTTTGTGTGGGGATTAAATGGAAGTGTAGCATCTCCTGGTCCCCAAGCAGCAAAAGAAAAGTGACTGAAGTGGAGGGATGCACATAAAATTCTGCCAGTAGCTCCCGCCCTAAGGGCACTGCACTGTCTCCTGCCTCTGGCATTTTTGGAGCTTCCAGTTGTCATGACGTGTCAGTATGGCCTGAGGCACCTGTAGTGTGTAGTTCATGACTTTTCTTAGGAAATACGGCTTATCATACTCACCTAATCAATTGAATGGAGGAATTGGTAGGCAGCCTCTTTAAGCTGAGCTTCAGACAGGCCAGCATTTTTAACTTTTAGGGAAGAAGTGCCAGAGCACCTGTTTTAAGACACTTATTTTTGCTCTGCATATTTTTCATCTTTTTAGAGGATAAGAGTTAGGGAGTCCTTTGTGCTGAAAAGTCTAGTTTCTTTGTGGTCTCCCAGGATGCAGGGCTGACTTGGTTTCAAGATTAATCTGCATTCCTCCAAAGCAGTGCCTCCTGTGACTTATGGAATTGTCCCTCTTTCCTTAGCTGGCCAAACGCTTGCTTCGTCCTTTCTGCACTGTCTGCAGCCGCCACTTCAAGACCCCTCGCAAGTTTGTGGAGCATATGAAGTCCCCTGAGCACAAACAGAAAGCCAAAGAGGTACTACTGCCTGGGTGGAGAGCTGTGCAGGTCTGGAGGCAGCTACACTGTAGAGCAGGATAACTTAATGCTTCCCCGACTACTGCAGGGCTGAAAGGAAGATGTGCAGTTCTTCCAACCCTGTTTTAATTTTCATCTTTTGCTGAACTTCAGTTGTTACCACTGAAATAAGTTGAGTGAAAAAGGGAGAAGGTGTCTAGGATGTGTCTAGAAGTAAGAGAGCTTTATGCCCCTCTTGCAGTCCCTTCTGCTCATCACCTACAATCTTGTCCTGCGTCCGGGCTCTTCCTTGCTTAAATGGTGGGTGCAAAGTTGATCCAGTCTTTCTTTTCTGTACCTTACAGGTTAGGCTAGGAGAGAAGGAGTTGGGGAGCCCAGAAGATTCAGAGGAGTTGATCACTGTGGATGCTGTTGGCTGTTTTGAAGATGATGATGAGGAAGAGGAGGAGGAGGAAGGAGGAGCTGGTGAGGAGGAGGACCGTGATGTAGTGCTGATGGAGAATGAGGATTCTGCTGCCAAGCAGGTATGCTGTGCAAAAGAAGGAATGACCTGTTGGGGAATCTGCTGTGGGATCCTATGACTTAGTTGGTCTTGGCTGGTTGAGCTCAGGCTTTCAAGTCTGCTCAACCTTGCACAGCAGTAGGGTGGGACTCTAGGATTCTTCCAGAGCACAAGGTGATGCAGAAGAGAATCAGGCACTATGTGTGGGATACATGAAGGTGTTTCTGCTGTGCTGTACAGCTTCTGCTGTCTTCAGACATTAACCTTGTTGAGGAGCACAAAGCAGTATTGACACAGTCTCTTTGAACAGACCAGCAGTAGCTGGGTCTGATAGCAAACGTGTCAAGGTTTATCTTACCCCAGTAGAGAGCAGTTACCAAGGAGGAGGTACATGGCTAAGCAGGAGTGAGTGCAAGGGGTGATTTTAACCCTTGTAATGAAGTGGTCTCTGACACTGGGGTTTGCATCTGCCCCCGACGAGAGGTTGTGCAGCTCTGTCTCTGGTATGTGAATCCTCTGTTTTGCTCCCAAGCTTACCAGAAAAATGCAAGAGCCTGGCAATTGCCATAGATTTAGTAGGCACTAATGTTCTTTTGGTTTCCAGACTGGGCTGAAGGAAGTATCTTTGGAGGACTATGAAGGAAGTGAGAAGTATTGTCCAGACACGGCCTATGGTAAGCAAGTAGAGTTAAGCACAAAGGGCCACAGGGTCTTCTCTCTGGCTACATGCTGTATCTGTAGGAGAGGATGGTTTCTACCTACTGCTGTAATGACTTCTTGGGCCATGGTGCTCCAGCATCTGCATTGGACTGGTGCAGGTCACTGCTGCCTGGAGAAGAACCTCTCCTGAGAGCAGGATGTTTCTTTATTATTGTGTAGTAAAACATAAGGATGTGATTGATGTTTGTCAACTGCCTTTTGCTTTGAAGAAGGATGAGAGCCAGATACATTTCTAAGGTAGGACATGGAACAAGGAGGGCAGCAAATACAAAGTAGGCAGCAAATGAGGGATGCTCTGGAAAGATGGAGTCGGAAAGCATATTGATTGGAATGCTTTCCAACAGAAATGCAGCTTGCAGAGAGATACTGAGCATCATTGACAGTATCAAACTCTCTGCTAGACCCAAACTGTGCATGTTTCCTCCGCTTCAGAACCCCCACGCTGTACCGAGCAGTTCCTCAGCCGTGCTGCTGGCCTGGTGGGCACTGGTGCCTCCAGATGGCTGTGTCTGGTCCCCACCCTGTAAGCGACTGACTTCAAACCCCTCACGGCCACTCGTGTTTGAGGAGGGCAGCTCTGCAGAGGCTGTTTTGTGCCCAAGGAGAGCTCTGTTTACACGAATCTTCCATATCGCTGTAACCTTCCACTATCGTGTGGCAGATGGAATAATGATTCATGCTGTGAATGTTCTCTGCGTGTTCCTCTTGCGCGCCTGCTGTCTTCTGCTTGGTTTGGTCCCATTACATTAGATCACATGTTCTCTGTAGTTTTCCATTGTATTCTTTTCTCCCTTTTTCCCCCTTAACGCTCTGTGTAGTTTCTTTGCTCTGGCAGCCAGATTTCTCTCTGAATATCAACCACAGCCATTCCATGGTAAGACAAGATATTCAGCAAGTCATCTTGCGAATCCCTGATTAACAGAAGCAAAGCTTTCCACCTCTCCTTTTTTTACCCTCATCCCCCTTCCCTTTTAACATGCTTTCATTATTTGAGTTCCATTCAATGTGATCTGTGATTTCCCTTCCCCTCCCGTTTCGCAGGCCTGGATTTTCTGGTCCCCGTCGCAGGTTACCTCTGCAGGCTGTGTCACAAATTCTACCATAGCGACTCCGCTGCCCGGCTCGCACACTGCAAGTCCCTGATGCATTTTGAGAACTTTCAGGTTAGACCCTTTGGCGATTGCATGGCCTGGCATTTGTTACCCCCGTGCGTGTCTCTCCAGTGAATCCACCACGTTAGCTGTCTTGTCTCCAGCTCATTTCCATCATCCTTGGTGTCCATTATGCCATAGCTTTCTCCTGGTGTGCTCTGTCTTTGTCTCCCTTGGCCCTTGTAGATCTAAAACCAGTCAAGTCCTGCTTCCCAGCTACTGCTTCTGTCATCTTTTTGCCTGTTTCTGGCTGGGTATCTTCCTCAGAGTGTCCACTCTGTTTGCTGAACCTGTGGAGTCTGTCATTTAGTCTAGGCCTCTTCTCTGTTAGATTACAGGTTGGTCAAGATGGGATTGAGCAGGAGAGAGAGGCTGTTCCTTGTAAAGAAAGCTGATGCATACGCATCTCCAGGTGTGATACTGCAAGAACAGCTACTTTAGCCAAAAGTGTGGGTGTGATTCATCCAGGAAGAGGCCTGGTAAAATCAGATACCTTAGAAATCTGAAAATCTACCATTACAGACTCTTTATGTGATAGAATCTACAAGCTGGTGAGAGTCCATTTGTCCCCAGGGTCAGCCTGCAAGAGGAAGTCTGTCTCTCTGTCTCTGTCTGCTACCCTTTCCTAGAAACTCCTTAGCACAAAGCTCTGCAAACTGATGCTGTTCCTTTGCTTTTCTGGCTCCACCTAAAGAAGCCGTATTGCCCCTTGCTGCTTTCGTATCTAAAGCTTTTCCTACTGGGCTGGCCTGGAATCTGCCTCCATTGTTCTGTCCTTGTTGACTTGCCAGGGGGTGAGGGGCCTGGATTAGTGCTTGTGGAGGGTACACAGGGCTTGCACTGTTTCTGCCCTATCCTGTAACTACTGCCTGGGCCCTCCTGTATGGGAGAGCACTATTCCCTGTCCTTGGCAAGGAGAGAGGCTCCCACATTGATTGCACCCACAATCTACTCCCACAAACTGCTGTGCTCCCCTTCCACCTTTTTAAATAATGTTTTAAAAAAAACCAAACACACATACACAGACATACACCCCTAATCCCCCAAAAAACTTCGTGGTTTTTTTTCTACTCTTCAGATAGAAGAAACTATTCCCAGTCGGCCATCACTCCAGGAAGGGGTGGAGTGCTTTAGAATTCTGCCAGCACTCAGAGCAGTGGATTTGGAATGGGAGGAGACCACAGCTGTTCCTTCATGGTTGCTCATCCTCTCCCACTCCTGCAGCTAGTCATTTCAGGAATGAAGGAATTGGACTTGCTGTTTTCCTGGCTTGTTTTAGATCAGCATAGAGTGAAACTGCAGCAGCAGTCACTTATGTCACTCTTTTGGCCCACTTAGAGCTGAAATCAGATGTTCTTCAAATGCATGCCAGAGTGACCTGAGGAGTTCATGAGAAGAGTCCAGACTTACATATCTGCAGGCAGATAACTATTATTCTTGGCTGCCTCTGTGCCTTGGGGTTGTCACAACTTGAGTTAAATCACTGCCAGTTGCTGGGGTATTCTCAGCAGAGGGTTTCAAAGCAGAGAATTGTGTGCTGTTGAGACAGTTTACAGCATCACTCTGGACACCAGTTTACATGCCTGCATCTACTTAGGTTTGGGTACAATATGACTTGACTGATCTAATTCCAATATGATATGATACGATATTGTTCATATCCCAGAATTTGAGGACAAAGGAATAACAAGCTTGCAGCGATAAACTGAATTACAATGTAAAGCTGTCAGATGTGCTGTAATTCCACATTGCAGATTGGTGAAAGCCATTGTGCTCTAATTGTTTCCTTTAATTGTCAAATGTAATGCTAGTACCATTTCAAGGAACCCTTCAGTGGCAGCTGAAAGGGAGTTGATTATGAAGGGCACTGCTGTGGAAAAGAATTAACTTCAGTTTGTTCCTTTAGGTCATGCTCTGTCTGGACATTGAAGATTGGGTTCCTGCTATCTGTTAGCTAGCTACAGTGAGTTGTTTTCCCAAAATCCAGTCTAGAACATGCATAGCAGCCATTTTAATCTCTTTATGGACCTCTACTGGTTCATCATGATAGTGAGTGCAAATTAGTCATTTTATTGATGATATGCTTACCTTTACTCTGTGGAAAACCCCAGTGACTTGTAATGAGATACAACTGATATCTAGCCTTCCTGACAACAGTTCCACTGACCGTGCAGATTGTATCAACAGAGTGAAGAAATACTAGGCTTTCAGCTTAAGCCTTGTTTTGGCTGGTAAATATTAAATCACACCAGTAGCTGAGGGCTGTGCAGAGCCTTACGTGCCCAGGGTACTTATCCTGGCAGTAGCTGAAGGACTCCTGGCAGGAGCTGTCACTTGCACTGTTATATCTACGGAGTCCCGAGTCTTGACTGAGATTAACAGTTGCCAGATCGTGATTTCTGTCTCAGGAGCCACAGGTCTGCCATGCACTCGCTCAGCATTAAATAATGCGAGAGGGACTTCAGTTTTTAATACCACTTTTCCTCACAGGAGCCGACCCTTCTCTGAGAGCCTCAGCAGCCAGGCCAGGAGCTGCTGAGATCACTTGTGCTCCTTCCACTCACCATGGTTTTTATACAGGTGTTCCTGGACCAGCTGCTGCTTTGCTGCAGTGACAGGAGCTGAGCTGAGCTTTTCTCTCACGTTGGTTTGTTTGTATTTGCAGAGATACAAGGCAGCAAGGCATCGTGCCACAACTGCCTACCCCGAGGCTCCTTTGCATTCCCAGGGGTCCAGCTCCCAATTGCTGGATGATCCAAAACAGCCTCTTGCTACAACAGCACATGCCAACAAGATGAATGATGATCGTGGGATAGATAAGGAGGGCACAGAGCTGTCAGCCCTGCAAGAACAAACTTCAAGGTCTCTGGAGGGTAAGGGTGAGCTGGCCACCTCTAGGCCAGAGGGCAAGAGCCTGGCCAGTGTGACTGACGATGTGTGTGGTATCATGGTTGTAGAAGAAAGTCTACAGGAAGAGAACAAGTCCACTGCCACTAGTGCCGACTGCCTGTTCTCTGAGGAGAGCCACACCGTAGGGGAGTCACTGGGACGTGAGGAAGAAGCCAACACAGCCAGGCAGAGGGCAGGCACAGACGACCACCAGGATCCAGGGAGTGGAGGAGGCTTAGGACAGAACGAGGCGGCAGACGCAGGCCAGGAGGCAGCAGCAGAGCCTTCCTCCCTCGCCAAAGGTGAGACAGCCGGTCTCGCCTCTGCTGGGTGCAGACGCTCTTCCAGGCGCAAACCCAGATAGAGTGGCCTTAAAGGAGAGCCCTTTACATATGATATTTGCTGGAAATGTTTATTTTCTGAGTCTTTTAATAGAGCAAAACCTTCAACTTTACTGCTGTTTTTATTTTAAGAATAAATAAGCCTGGCTTTAGCGTGTCTAATACAGGATAGTGTTGCTTATTACTTGTACAGTTGGGATACAGCAGTTACGTGGAAAGACTGAGGCTTGGATTGTTGAACCTGAAGATGGTAATGGGATTTTCATAGGGGACAAACTTCATGGAGTGATGGATGCAGACTTAAGAATTCTTTGTAGTTCCTCTCATTTCCTTTCCAGGCAGAGAAAATGTTTATCTCTTGGGAGACTCTACCAAATTCTGCTTCCCAGAACACTTTCCTTTCTAAGACACACACTGTTGGACAAGCAGTCTTGCACAAGTCCTAAGCTAGGCAAGAACATGCACCTTGGTCCTTTGTTAATATTACAAGGCTTAATCCAATCTGTTCGTATAGTGGAGACTCTCAGGAACAAATTTTGTTTCAAACTGATTTTAATAAAACAGATTTCTTTTAAATAACCTCTTTAATTTTCAAAAAAACTCCTTTAACTCTACCTAAGTAGAACAGTAAGACTTGCTTCAAAAGTGCTGGCTCTAGGACATACTGGCAAGATCACAAGATACGGAGCAGACTTGTGCCTTGTCAGAAGGTACAGGGAGGGCTCTGCTCTCTATTGCTGATGCTGTGGTGGGGGCTGGCCAGGCTGATCTGCCTCTCTCCACACCTCAGTCCTCCATGGCAGCTGAAGGAGTGGGGCAGCTCCCAGTTATAATGGTCAGAAGCATCACTCTGGTACCTTGTCATATTTGCTTGTAATGGAGTGGAAATGTCCAGTGATCTGGAACCATGTGCCAGTATTTCGTACATCACAGTTAATGTGACTAAGGGATCAGCTGTAGCTTCAAGGCAGCAGCTGGCCTAGGCCCTCCCTCCCCAGGGCTGTCACCAGGACAGCCTGGAGTCAGCACAGCCCCTGCCGACTGTGCTTTGGGAGGGAAGGGGGTAGAGCTATAATACTCCTTGCTTGGATTTAAGGAAAAGAGAGCAGAGATAATTTTTCCACTTTGTGAAGAGGGTGTGCCTGCATGGCCTCAGGTTTCCTACAACCAGCTTTAACCAAGTGTGAGTACTAGGCTCATGTTAGCGAGCAGAAAGAGCCAGCTCTCCTACACCCACCCTTGTGCTTCTGCACCTGTCTCACAGCTAAAGGAAAACAGAACATGGAGATGAATGGCAGGATACAAACAGAGAAAGGAACAAGTAACAAACACGAGGCACCTCTGCTATTCAAGTTTTACATTAAATTGGTGACCAGTAACTGTCCCCTTAGCAACACCAGCTGAGAGCGTGTGGTCAGACTCTAGGCAGGAGGCTGGGATTCCTGCACATCAGCTCCCGTGTTCAGCTGCTTGCTCTGCTGCTGGAACTCCAGCCGGGTCTGACGGTTGGACTCCAGCAGTTCCTTCAAGCAGACGTGTAGGTGATCATTCTTCTCCTCCAGGTGATCCAAGCAGGAGTTGATCTGGTCCAGCATGGAGTTTATTGCTGCATATTCTAAAAGCAAGGGAAATGAGTGACTGAACAATGTAAGTACATTGTCACTGCAGTCAGAAGAGGCAGCGAAAGCTCTGGCAAAACATGCCCACAACATTCTGGCTGTGCCTTATTTGCCCCTGGGTGGATGAAGTAAAATGCAACTGAATCCTGCATGTGCTCTGCTCCCTGATCAAATTAGGCCAATGGGAAGCTGGAACACTGGTAACAAGATCTAAGGCAAGATACATGGGCAGTCCAAACCCATTGCGGGCACATCTGACAGCCTCAGATCTGACACAAACAGCCAACAATAGGCTGAGTGCTGACTGCAACAGTACCAGATAAATCCCAAAGGCAGGTCAGCCTTTTTAGCTGCCTTTGGAATCATCTTTCCTGATAGTACAGGCATTTTGTCAGCATGTCACAGTGTTTATTTTCTGTGAATTATCTGGATAAGGCTTCCAAGCTGGGATGTGCTTCACTCAGGCCTGGCTGGAGTCAGGCTGTCGTAACAGTCCAGCCATCATGACTGTGGCAGGAGGAGGGGATGAGCCCAAAGGTGCTGGTAGTGGCACCATTATTTCCACAGGAAGGTAAGTGTTGGGCACTGAGTTCAGCCACAGGATTTTCATGCTCTGTTACAGCTCTGGGTACTTCAGATTAAACCTAGACTCGCTGCAGATGATCCTGGCAATTGGTTCTCTAGATACAGTTTCTTATTCACAGCATTGTTTCAAAGTGCAGCAGTTTGCCTCAGTACAGTGGCATTTCAGTGGTGTGTGTTAGCACTGTTACTCCACTGAAGAGTGCTGTGCTACTGCAACACTTGGATTTGGATTGCTCCAAGCAATATTCACACAATCCCGAAGAACAACAAAAACCCAGACCGAAAAAACGGACAAGATAATCTGCTGAGGTTGTTCAGGACCCCTGGGGGGCTGCAGGGCACCCCAGATGGAGCCAGTCCCATGTTCCTTTCTGAAGCCACACAGCTGGGTGAGTGCGGGGAGGCAGAGGTGGAGCTGTGACCTGTGGGCTGATGTTTGTGAGGATCATGGGCTGCAGGACAGGGAAGGATGCCTGTAGGGTGGGACAAGCCCACACCTCAGGGGCTGGGGCTGGCTCTTCTCCACCCAGCTCCTCTGAGCCCAGTGTGATACTCACAGTGCCTGGAACACTGGGCTCAGCTGAAGTGGAGGGAGGTGGGAGGATGAGGATGTGCTCTGGGCACCCTAGGAGGGTCAGGCTGTGCTAAAATCCCCCAGACCACCCTGCCCCTCTCAGCTGCTCCTTTGTCAGGGTGTCCTGGTGCCCCAGCACACCAGGTCCAGGCACTGCCATTTCCAGCAGCTTTAAAAGAAATGTGAATATTTAAACATTGAAGTCGTTTGCATTATTAATAGCTAAGAAGTTTCATTATAAAAAAATAATTATCCTCCTTTTCTTATAACCACTTTGGAGCCGTTAAGAGTGTTGCAGCCTTTAATTCTATGGAGAATTGTGTAATGTTGCATTTGAGCTCATTAATAAAAGTTTGGCCTTGCAGGTGTACACAGGGTGGCATTATGAGCAAGAGCATCGATGTTCTTGCATTTAAAAATCCCACAAACACGTTTGTCAAAAAGGTGGCAGTTATCAGTATTTTTCAAACTATCAGCATTTTTCAAGGTCTGTGAGTTACAGCTCTTCAATTTGACACACCATATTCCAGTGAAATGGTGAGCAGATCTTAAGCAGACATGGTAACTACTTCTGGCAAGGAACATTCATCAACTTGGCAAGAAATCTGTAATCACATCAGACATTTCATTTTCTCAGTGCCTAAAACTCAAATTAAGGTTATATAATTTGTGCAGCTTTGGGAAATGAAAAAAACCATTTAAAAATAAGCTGTAAAAACCTTTTATTTGATTGTTTTCTGTTAGTTGCAAGCTTGGTGGATTTTTTTTGGAAATATAACCACGTCCCTATTGGAAACACTGAACAGGAGTGTAGCAATTGCATTAACTCCTCTACATTCTTACAAGAACAGTTGATAAAAATCAGGTTTCCCACTTGACATGAAGGAAGAGATCCACAGCCTCAGCCCCACTAGACCAGGAAATAGCTGTGGCCCTTTATGACAAGCTACTGCACACAAAGCCCAGTTAATTACAAGCTGAACAACCCAGTTTGTCAGGATGTAGATCCAATTTAGTGACTTTCTCCATCACATCCAATGTGTCTCTTAGCTCTTCAAAAAATATGAAATGCAAATCATTGTGATGATGCAAAGCAGTGAATGTGCTGAGGTGTTTCAGGGCCGAAATGATTGTCCTGTCACTGCAGCCAGATGCCAGACACAACTCCTAAAATCACCTGTGTGGGTCACAGCTGGGAACAGAATGTTTTGGGAAAGAGCAGAACCCAACTCACCCATTTTCAACAGAAGAGTAGCAAAGTGTTTACTCTGAAAGAATTCCAGTTTTAAGAGTGACCTCTATGTCCACATTACTGCTCTGCTGTTGTCTCACTTTCTCCATGGGCTGGTTCTAACCAGACAGGGCAGTATCAGAAACTTCATACCCAGGCACTGCAGAAGTGCCCCAAAGTGGAATTTGCCAACCTACCTGAATTAAATTCTCATTTTCCACGCATGACTTCTTCTCCCAGGTCTGCCCACGTGATCTGTCCTGTGGTTCCAAAACCTTAACATCCTCTTTCCTGGTATCTCCACCCGTAAACCAGCAAAGGCACGAAATACTTTTTTCACAAGAAAAAAAATCCACCCCAGGGCAACACGTACAAGCTCACTGCCCCATGGCCGGGTAGGAATCAAGCCCTGCAGCCCCTCAGCCCCACTGCCGTGCAGCGGGTGCATCGCTGGCGGTGGGCACCGCTCCCGGCAGAACACCTGGGCACACCTGAGCACATCTGGACACACCTGCCACCCGCAGCCCAGGGGTCCAGGCCAGGCCATCCTGCGCCACGGGATCCCCTCCGAGATAGCGGCCCCGCTCTCCCCCACGCACCTTCCTCCTCGAAGGTGTCCCCGCGATCGTCGCCGTCGTCGCCGGTGCCGCCGCCCAGCACGTGCGGGTCTCCGTTGGGCCCCGACATCCCGGCGCGCCCCCCGCGCCTCGGCGCCGCCCGCACGGCGCGCCCGGNNCGCAGGCGCGCGGGCGGGCGCGGCGGGCAGCGCTGGGCTGGGGGCGGCCCCGGGGGCCAGTGCCACGTTCCCCGTTCCTCGGGGACTTTTCCCAGTGCTAGGTTGTGACCTTGCCCTGTCCGAGGGTCCTCAGGTGCTCCCAGGCTCCCCCACTTGGGGACCACCATCAGCACTATGCCCTTCTTTCCCAACACCAGCGGTGCTCCTTATGGATAAATCTGCATCCTGTCCGTGCGGGCCATCCCGTCCCAGCGAGGGCTTTGCTGCTGAACTCCCAGCTCCAGCCCTGTCACCAGCTCTGTTTCGTCCACAAAGTGGCTTGAACCAGCTTCAGGTCACCTTCACACACTTCTTCCCTAAAGCAACAAGCGTGATTCACTTTGCCCTTCCGTCTTTGGCCTGGTATCAGCCACACCTCAGTCAACTTGAGATCTCATTGCTGTGTGGTGTTTTCATCCCCGGGAGAGAAGTCACTGGGATTAAAATAACCCACAATTTAGAGCATTGATTCAAGCAGCGCTCCTGAGATCAAGGACTCTGTTATTAAGTGGGTATTTGGGACAAAGATGAAATAAAAGTTCATGTCCTCGTTTAACATTGCAGCCACCTCTCCTTTCTGTGGGTAATGGCCCTGCTGCGCTGTAGAGTCAGGCTTGTTGCACCCCAAACAGGGAAATTGAATATAAGTGTAATCAATGGATGTAACCACATGTTAATAAAACAGATGATGACTTTCAGGGTGGAGATGTGCTCTTGCATTGCGGGTATGTTCTGGTTAGAATCCACAGCCCCACTGGGCAGAGAGTCACAGAATCCCAGAATGGGTCAGGTTGGAAGGGATCACAGTGGGTCATCTGGTCTCACCTTCCCGCTCAAGCAGGGTCATCTCAGCACACGTGGCACAGGATTGTGTACAGACAGTTCTGGAATATTCCTAGTGAGGAAGACTCCAAACCCTCTCTGGGCAACCTGTTCAGGGCTCAGTCACTGCACAGGAAAGTTTTTCCTCATGTTCAGGTGAAACTTTCTGTGTGTCAGTTCCTGCCCGTTCCTCTTGTTCTACTGCTCGGCACCACGGCCTTATCCATTCTCTGCCCCTCTCTGCAGACACTGACAGACATCCATGAAGTCCCCTCTCAGCTGCCTTTTCTCGCGGCTGAACAGGCCCAACTCCCTCATCCTTTCAAATGATTATTTTATTCCCAGTTTAGACTCTGATGTGCTCCCAATAAGATAATTATTGGAGCCAGGGCAGCGGGTCCTCCCCTTGTTGGGTGTCCCGCGCGGGGTCTGCCTTCAGCGGGGCGCGGCGCTGCCATGCTCGAACCCCGAACCGGGGCCGTGCCGGGGCGGTGCCGCCNTGGGCGCCGCATTCGCGCTGGGCGGCAGCGCCGGGCTGTGCCTGGCGGCGCGGCAGCGCCTGCGGGAGCACTCGGCCGCTGAGGTAACGCCGGGGGCGGCTCCCCCTGATCCCCGCCTGCTCCCCGAGGCCTGCGGGGACCCCGCTGCGGCGGCAGCGAGCCCCCGGGGACAGCTGTTCCCCGCGGACCGAGCGGCTCCTTCTGCCCCGGTTTGAGTGAGGGAAGAGCTTAAAATGGTCTTGGGAGGCCCCTGGCAGAGCATTCGTTGAGGAGCTGTAAGGAAAGGCTGTCAGTGAAGGCTTCCTGGGAGTGCGGAGCCTTTTCTGTTGGTTTTTCGCAGCACCCGCGCAGGGTTGTGTAACCCAGTAAATTGTAAATGAGAAACAAAGCGGGGTGGCTGCATTAGTTCTTTAATGTGTGAGGAATGATTGGCACGGCCTGTCAGGCTGCTGAGGTGTAGCAGCTTTGCAAAACATCCCGTAACTGATGTCCCGGTGGCCCTGGGCTCTCCCTGCCTTGTCCCAGTTGTGCCCAGGTTGGTTAATCCCAGGAATGTCAACTTGGGGAGACACGTGCCTAAAATCAAATGCAAACTCTGTTCTCCCCGCCTTGTGGCCTCAACAGAGGCTATTGTGGAGGAGGGATTGGTTTGTAAAGGCTTTATTTATGTTTATTTGAATACTACTGCAAATGGTTGTGTTTTTCTATAGAATTCTGTTCTACAGAATAGAAACTATAAAGTGGTAAACTGTCTGGATTTAACTTACTTTTTTTCCTAGCTGTGAATACGAATTTCCAGCACATTAAATAGATATTTAGAGAACAGGTTATTGGTCCCAATGGATGGTGAATATTTAAATATTTGATGCCATTTAAAGAAAGCATCTGATAGCCAAGATATGCTCATGATCAGATGTTGACAGTGAATGTCAGTGACTATGACTTCGTGACAGAAATGAGGGTGGAAGGAAGGTATTGTTTATGTTTTTAGCAGAAAATAGAATCTTTTGTTCTCTTTCTTCCCCAGCTGCCTGCAGGGAGCCTGCAGCTCACTCTCTACCAGTATAAAACATGTCCTTTCTGCAGCAAGGTCCGAGCTTTTCTTGATTATCATGGACTGCCCTATGAAATTGTGGAAGTGAACCCGATCATGAGGAAAGAGATCAAATTCTCTTCCTACAGAAAGGTGCCCATCCTGCTAGCCAATGCTGGGAGCCCTCTGGTAAGTCTTCCTGACTTGGAGCTTCAGCATGAAGGGGAAAAGGTTTTGAAGAATTTCCTTTTCAATTTAACCAGCTTCTTTTAAAAGGTCGTTTTAATCCTGTTTTTCAGCAATTGAATGACTCTTCGGTGATAATCAGTGCTATAAAGACCTATCTCATTTCCAGGTAAGGAAACAGGGTGAGAGAAGAGTTGAATGTGGAGGGCCCAGGTTAAGTAGAGATTTAGACAGCTCTGAGCATGCCGTAATTCTCTTGCTGACCTCAGGCTCTGAAGCTCTGGGTGACCTGAGCCTGGCTGTGATAATGGGTGGTGCCTATATATGTTGTGATGTGTGTGATGTAAAGCAAAGCTTGTACCTTTCAGAAGTACTTTCTCATCTGTGAGATTCTGTTTGCATAAAACCTACTTAAACGTGGACTAGTGTTTGTCCTGGAACTGAGCTTACAATTAGCCAGTTATAACATCTAGAATGAAACAGCATTGTTATGCCTATGGCCTGTCCTTTAGGTCTACTTGAGAATGGTAGGAAGTTTTATGCCTGCAGAAATTTCTATTCTGTCACAGACAAAGGTATGTGCACTAATAATAGTTATCTGCAAGTAGCTGTTCCAGTCCCTTTTTTTTTTTTTTCATAGAATCTGGAACATTGTGCACTTACACACTATAAAATGTATTATTCTAAAAGTATCTTTTAATCTGTCCTTTGCTCTTGCTCTTCTTTTGTAGCAGCCAGATCAGTGCTGTGTTTCTTTTCACAGGAGGAACAGCTTAGAAGAAATCGTGTCTTTTTATCCACCTGTTAAAACGATAACTGAGCAAGGCAAGGAGGTGCTTGAGTATGAGAATAAATACTGGCTCATGCTGGATGAGAAGGAAACAAAGAGAGTCTATCCTGTCAAAGAAGTGAGAGTGTAAGTGCTCTTCAGTTTCTGGGCTCTCCAAGTAGGATCACAGCCCACTCCATATGTACATATGTCCATATGGTTGATGTAGATGTAAAATCCCACTAGGGCTGACAAGTTTTGTCAAATCCCTTGTTTCAAGCCTCATTAGTTGGTTTGCTGTGTTTGTTAGATAATTCGAAACAAAGCTGTTAGCCTGGTTACCACCATCATGGTCACACAGGCCTTCAGATGCCTCCAGTTTCCTTCTTGGCATTTCCTTTGTGCCACAGATGAATGCTATTGAGGGAGAGTTTCCCTTCCTGCTTTATTTCTCGTACTGGGCAGAGAACCTAATGCTTTGTCTTAGTCTTAAACTCATTTGAGGTTGGAGGAGCCTTGCCAAAGATAATGATGCTGAGTGTGTTCTGGAGAGGTCACCAGAGTACCTGGGTAGGAGTGTTTGACCTTGGAATGATGTCTGGCTAAGGCAACTGTGATCCTGCCTCCTGTAGCCCTTCTATCTCTACCTTGTTCACTGAAAACTTTCTTTTGACTGCTCGCAGAGAAGAAATGAAGTGGAGGAAATGGGCAGATGATTGGCTTGTTCACCTCATCTCCCCCAATGTTTACCGCACCCCCAAAGAAGCCTTGGCATCTTTTGATTACATTGTCCGTGAGGGGAAGTTTGGCACCTTGGAAGGTCTCTTTGCCAAATACGTGGGGGCTGTTGCCATGTTCTTCGTTAGCAAGAGGCTGAAGAAAAGGTTGGTATCATTAAGCACCAAGTACACAAGAGGAGAAATAGCTCCTCCTTAGCTGTGAACCCTAGCTGTCAAAGGGCAGAACCTCAGAGTTTTAAACCTGAACCATTTAATCCTGTATGAGTAACAACTGTACTTCTTTAACTGGAGGTACTGAACCCCTCTACTCATCCACTGTTTAATTACTGACCGCCCCTTCACGCTGAAATACTGCCCTTACTTGCAAACCAAGACCGGCCCATAAGGTGAGAAGTGATGGGAGGTTAAAGAAAGAAACAGACTTGTGTCTTCAGAGTGATTCTTCTCTTTATCCAGACACCAGCTTCGAGATGATGTCCGAGAAGATTTGTATGAAGCAGTTAATGAGTGGGTAAAAGCTGTTGGCAAAAATCGACTGTTCATGGGCGGGAACCAGCCAAACCTCGCTGACCTGGTAAGGGCTTCATCCCTGTGGTTATTGTCAGGTGGATCACAAATTATCCTGCTGCTCACCTCTGTGAAATGGTTAATCCAAGTACAGGCAGAGAAGTTGAGCTATGTGAGATACATTGTCCTTTGTGCAGGAATAGTTCCCACATAGTGATGACTTCCCCATAACTGCACATAGATCCTGATCCTTCCTTACTGTTTCTTCATGGAAAAACATGCATATTCTTAATTACCTTTCTGACATTCACTCTCCCTTGCTAATCAGAAGGATGGATCAGATGGCAGGACAGGGGGAGAGCCGTTCTGGCTATTGAGACACTTGTACCCTAAGCCATTCTCCACTGCTTTTTCAGTGTTGTTCTGACCTCTCTGCTCTGCACAGGCAGTGTACGGGGTACTCCGGGTCATGGAAGGGCTGGAAGCCTTTGATGACATGATGGTTCACACCAATATTCAACCTTGGTACCAGCGCATGGAAGAAGTCATTCAAAAAACTGGAGTTGCAATCTGATGCCAGCTGCAGCTGCCTCCCTGAAGTACTTGCATGGTGAAAACTTCAGAAGAAATGGCTTTTTTTTTTTGAGTGGACTGGTCACACCTAATGGACTGACTTGTGGGCACAGAGACCACGCCGTTCAGAACATCAAGTCACTTTGAGAGAAGGGTCCAGCTGGGTGTTTGTAGAAGGATGGGGACAGGTAAAAAAAAGGGATCTTGGATGCTGCTGGAAAGGAGACGCTCTGAACTGAATGCAGCAAAAAGGCTTCTTTCAGACAAGAGACATCCTCAGAGCAGGTTACTGTAAGAGCAAGATGCTCTTGGCTGGTGTTACGGGCTGTGTCAGATGTGATAGGCCTGACCAGCTTTTGCCTCAGGCTGTCTTCTGCTGCTCATCCATGTCACCTGAAGTGTTCTCCTGAATGAGACACTGGCTACTGGTTTTTAAGTGACAATATTTCCTGCAACAGAATCTTGTAAACCTAGTACTAAGGGAACTGGAGGAATCTGCAGTGCTGGAGAAGGCGCCCTGCCTCTGACAGCAGCGAGGCTGTGCTCAGCAGGGCGTCTGCTTTCACTCTTCCATGTAAACGGTTCTCTCAGGACTTATTTCTGTACGGTCTGCAAGGATAAAGGCTGGCTTTATTCTGTCCCCTTTGTGAGGTCTGAGTCCTTACCTTACCCTTTACACCCGAAGAACATGGCCTACACTGAAATCACAAATGCAGAGCGGTTATTGGAAAGGCTTGTCTTGCATGGGATCTCTTTGGAACATCCCTGAAGATCAGTTTTTTCTTGTTTTAGGAAAAGAAGGATTAAGAGCCATCTGCATGGCCAGGGGATCTCGATGTTACTGTCATGCAGGAGTAACAAAGGATTTGATGATGTGGCAGTCAGATTAGGAGCTGTACCTGCAGCTAAGCCTTCTGAGCTGTGCTGGGCAGAATCATCAAATGGTTTGGGTTGGAAGGGACCTTAAAAACCATCTCGTTCCAACCCCTGCCATGGGCAGGGACACCTTCCATTAGACCAGGTTGCTCTAAGACCTGTCCAACCTGACCTTGAACACTTCTAGGGATGGGGCAGCCACAGCTTCTCTGGTCAAGCTGTGCCAGCGCCTCTCCATGCTCACAGAGAAGAATTTTTTTGTAACATCCCAGGTAACCGTGCTCTTTGTCAGTGGGAAGCCACTGCCCCTTGTCAAAGTCGCTCTCTAGCTGCAGAAACAATATTTGTCATAGCAAGAGACAATGCAGGTTCAAATGTGAGAGATCCTCTGCACAGCCTAAGGCTTCAGTATCCTTAATTACCACCTTGATCAAGTTCTGTTTCTGTGGAAGAACAGGCAAGTTTCAGGGAATCTGATTTGTTGTGATATTTCAGATGCAGCTGAGGTTGGTCTGTAATACAACTGCTTGCCCAGTTTATGTTCAGGAGGCAACTTTGTTTTTTAGTTATAACAATGGTGGTGATAAAGGTTGGGTTTTTTTTGAGTGGAGGACTAGTTCCAAATTCAGTTGTGACATTGAAAGGAGAAAACGTTTACAGTACAGATGACCGTGTGGCTGCTCTGACTTGTATTTCTTTAAACTGTTCTGTACTGAAACTTGTGTTCCACAGTATCAACAGGCAATGTTTAAAGAATTATATTGAGCATTCATAAACGGGAGGTTGAATAAACCCTTGATGATAATTTCAGCATCCACCTCAACCCAAGAGGGAGGAAGGGATTTTCATGTTAAATGAGGATCTGAAGCACCAAGGGCTCAGTGACTCCACTTCTCTTTGCTGTGCTACGTGAATCAGTCCTCTCAAGGTGAATATCCGTAACACTAACATGCCAATAATACTGTATTAAATAAAGACTGTTTCAGGATTTTGTATCATCTTTTATAGAGTCTTAGAATGTTAAGAGGTTGGAATGGACCTTAAAGATGATCTATACTCAACCTCCCCTGCCATGGGCCAGGGACACCTCCCACCAGACCAGGTGCTCAAGGCCTTACCCAGCCTGGCTTTGAGTACTGCCAGGGTTGGGGCATCCACAGCCTCCCTGGGCAACTTCTGCCAGTGTCCTGCCACCATCACAGAGAGCAATGTCTCCCTAATATCTAACCTAAATTTCCCCTCTTTCCATTTTCACCTCATCCTATCACTACAGTTCCTGCTGAAGAGTCCCTCTCTGGCTTTCCTGTAGCCCCTTTCAGATCCTGGAAGGCGCTCTGAGGTTTCCACATGGCTCTTTTCCAGGCTGAACAGCCCCAACTCTCTCAGCTTGTCTCATAGGGAAGGTGCTCCAGTCCCATTATCAACTTCATGGTCTCCTCCAACATTTCTATGTCCTTGTGTTGGGGATGGCCAGAACTTAACGCAGTTCTGGTTAACAGTTTACAGTAAACGTGGCCGTCTACACAAATGTGGTTTGTCACCTTTTAGTGACAAACACTAAAAGGTGTCACTTTTTAAAAGGTTGTCACTTATTAGTGACAACCTGTGTGTTGTCACCGTTAAGACTGTAAAACTCAGAGGCAACGCCAAGAAAATTGACTTAATAATCCAGTTATTTCATCCTCTTTTCAGACCTCCCCGTTTCTGTACGGATGAGCAGCCACTCCTAAGGGCGCCGTGCTGAGCTCTGCGCGGCCGGGGGTTCCAGGGGCCCCCGGGCGGCCGCTCGGCCGCTCGTGCGGGCCGCATGGAACCGCGGGCGGTTACCGGGGGCGGTTACCACCGCTCAGGCACGTTCGAATCGCCCAATGGTGGAGCCGCGGGCGGCGCGGCGGCGACGGCGGCCAGGGCCCTGCGGCCGTGCCTCCTGTCCCTGGTGCACGAATCCTGCCTCGAACTCGGTCCATGCCCGCCCCTGCACCGGCCGCCGCGCCGATGGAGAGCTGAAGTGGCTGCGGACTCCGCGCGGGTCCACCTGGTGAGAGCGCCGGGCCCGGGCGGGGTGGGGGGGGCCTCGCCCTGTGGGGTGTCCCCTCACCGCTGGGCGTTCCCTCGCCCTGTGGGGTGTCTCCTCACCATTTGTGTGTCCCCTCACCGTGTGGGTGTCCGAGCCTCGGGAATTATTCCTTCCTCCCTGCCTTTCGGGGTCCTTCCTGCCGGGAGGCCAGCGGGAGCCATCGGGCTCGGGATAACGGCGCGGCGCGGGCGGGCGTTGGGAGCTGCTGGGCCCTGTTGGGTGAAGGCCTGCCCTGCCCTCAGAGCTGCGAGCAGCACACGGGCCCCAGACCGCGTCTCTGCCAGCCTGAGGTGGCCACAGATTCTGTGGAAAACCTCCAGAGATTGCAGGAGGAAGTAAAACTTAAGAGTGAGCCTTGTTGCTAAGGGAGGCGCAGTGACAGCGTTTGCTTGTCACTCGTGGTGATTCAAAAGCTCTGTCAGTGCTGGGCCCGGGGAGACTTTAGGCCTTCCTTGGAAAAAAGATGATTAAAACACACAGCAGTGTTTGGAGTTGTTCATAGCTGGAAGCTGGGGAATCCTGTTCCTTCAGAAAGCTGTCTTCCTCTTCCTGAATTAAAGGAAGTACTGCTGTGTTCCTTAGAAATTGCAGCTGGAATTTGAAAGTTTGTATGAATAGTGCCATCATGTAATTGTACAAAACATTTCCACTGCTTAAAACAATTGCCATTGTCAGTATCTTAGGAATTATAGTCTCTATCCTTCCCTCATCCCATGGTTTACAGAGGAAGCTAGGGCACACCAGCTTTTGTTGTTTGGGTTCATGCATATGATATGTTTGAGCCTTGGTATTCCCTTAAATCAAAAGGAAGAGCATGTTCAGAGATTGGCACCTTTTCCTCTTAATCATTTTATTATTTCTGTATCAGGTGTGTCTCATCCATCAACAAAGAAACCACCTCTTCCCCCAAGACCGTGTCTAGAAAAGTCAAAGGCTTGAAGGTAACTGTTAGTAACTTTACCTACGCTGACAATATCCTTTCTGCCAGAATCAAATTAGCGCTACTGGTGGCTTTGTGTAAGACTTGCAATTGCATTGTGCCTTTACATCAACTGAGGTATCAAGCTCCAAGATGATGATTTGAACCTTGTGTCTCTGGGCTTTCCTGTGTTGTGTCAGATTATGGTTATGTGTTTCTGTGGAAATTAAAGAAATGCTGTGATGCAACGGCTTATAAGGATTTATGCTTTAAAAAGAAACTCAAAGTTAAGCACATATGAAGGAGCATACAGGTTCAGGGTTCTGGATGAGTGGTCTAATGATTTCCTGATGTTTTTTCTTAACTATTGAATTAATTCTCCTCTTCTCCCTGCTTCAAATTTCTCTTTGTAATCAGATTTTGTTGGTTATGGGAGCCCTTGATTTGCTCACTTGCTTTAAGACTTTGAACTTCAATGATCCTTACAGACACCTGCTATTAATCCAGCTGTGTTTGATCTTCAATAACCAGGTTAAAAGCATAAAAAACTGGAAGCAGAGGAATTGTTTGTGTTAATCCTGGCTTTACAGAAGAAGAATGTGCAGTTCGAAATGGCAGGTGCTACTGATAAAAAGCTCAAATGTTAATCAAGGCTGGCCACTGTTCCTCTCTGAACACTGAAGGAAATGTTGTTATTTCCAGTTTCCTTATTCACAGGTTTCCCTTCATTCTATTTCCCTTTCCCGTTTGTGGGAGAAGAGCCATGAAGAACCGTTCCTCATCTCCCCCTTTGCACGTCCATGTGGATGAAAACACCCCCGTCCATGTTCATATTAAAAAGGGGCAGAAAACCACACCTGCAAAATGCCAGGTAGGAGTGTGTACCTGGTTGGTTATAAGGGCTGCAGAGAGGAAGGTAAATGGCCCTAGAAGCATCACAAAATCTTCCAGGTCTCTTCTACTGTTGTGTTAGAGCTGTGAGACTTCATTTCATATTCAGTGTGAATTTGCAGTGACGCATTTTCTATGTTGATTTGTTGAAAGATGATTTTGGTATGATACAGAATTGCTTTTCATGTTCATGTGAGAAATGTTGCTTCCAATGTAATATCATTTGGAGGACTTTTTCCCTTTAATTTCTTGGATCTGTGTCCTGATAATGTTTTCTATTTGGCTTCATATCTGTTTTTGGAAGAAAGCTTTGAGGAGAGGTAGTACTTAGGCATTTCAAGTAGCATCCTGATTGTATTAAAATAAATTTGCTTAAAAAAACAGTCTTGATTCAGACCATCTTCTGGCATTAAGGACATTCTCTGTCCACTGAGCTCTGCAGCAAAGATCTCTTCCCAGCCTTATCCACAGGAGGCACAAGGCAAAACTGAAGCTGAGGTTTTAGCTATCCCATATCCTCTTTTGTTGCTGGATATTTATGGAAAGTTGTTCTGCAAAGTTGATGGAAGTTGCTACCTCATTCTTCCTTATCTGCAGACATCCTGTTCTAAGCCTTCTATTAATTCTGTGTTTGTTGCTAATGGCAAACTTCATAATGGGATGGAATGATAGTGAAAATGATGAGTCCTATTAATTAATCGCCAGTAGGGAATGTTTACAGCATCTGATTTTTCCCTAAGGTTAGAATTGTGCAAAATCGCTTTAACTCTCCTTCAGTTAGAGCAGCTCAAATTCAATACAAATAAATGTGGATCTCCTAGTTGACTGCCAAGTAGGGAAAGCACTTCCAGAGCTTTCCAAAATCAATCACCATGTCAAATGGTATAGCTGCTTTTTGGTGAGGTGAATCTGGGAAGGAGAAGGGATCTGCCAGGGATCTGTTAGGTCCTACATCCAGCCATCCTGACAGCTGAGTGTGCAATAACCTTTCCTTCTGACTGGTGGCTGCTACCTTATCTCACCTGATTCATCCTGTGAAACACTACTGATAGTTCCGTATCAATGATCTTTCATTTGGTTTAGCAGCTCTAAAAATTGCAAATGGTTCTTTAAGGGTCTGTAATTTGTTTTATTTTCTCTTTCTTTAGCAAAAGCAGAAACAGAAATCAAAAGGGGATGGTGTGCGAGCTGTGCGGGTGAAAACTAAAGCCCCTTGGATGCCCCCAGGCAAAACAAGTACCCGTGATACCATCTTGAAATGGGAGGTACAACTGGTTTTGCTCTTTAAAACAAATTTTGAGGTTTAGTCAAGGTTGAAGAGAGCAGTTGGGTAGTGAGAGTTGGGCAGATCTGAAAGAAGGCTACTGTCACCTACCATCTATTCAAAGAGTCTTTTATAAATCTTTTTCACTTTTCAGTATAGAGAAACTGAGAATTCATAAACAGCCTGTGGCCATGCCTTTCTGTTTCTAGAAGCCAGACACATTTTTTTGTTTATTGTAATTTTTCCAGTGCCCTTCAGGATCTCATCTGGAGCCTCAGCGAGGTACTGCTGGTCTCACTCTCTTCCAAAGCACGGACCATTTGTGTAGCATTGTGTCATATTTTCTTTCTTGAGGGTTGATAGTTTTGCCTGTTGTATTCCTGGCACTTCCTAGATGAGGATTTAAGAAAACTTTGATTAGTTTTTCTTCTTTTTCATTGTACTCTTTCTGCATTCTTGACCTTTCCCAGATGGAAACGGAAGAGCTGTTTCTAAATGTTTTTTTCTTTGCTAGCCTTACTGCAGTGATGTGACCCATTCTCTGTTTTTTGGCAATATTAGCTTCAGAATACTGTTTATAACGTTACACTAAAAAATCTACACCCTTTATTCTCTGGCAGGAATCAAGTGATCGCCTCGAAGCTACGCCTAATCCCGAGTGTGAAAGGATGCAGTCAGTTCTGCGCCTCAGCGACCTCTCCACAGATGACGACGATGCCACTTGCTGCAAAATAAACAAATATGAAAAGAAGATAGATAGCCTGATGAACATGGTGGGAACACTGAAGAAAGAGGTGAGGAGACAGTGGAAAGACCTGCTGACTGGGGCTTTGTAGCCGATCCTTTGATAAGAGGAGGCTGGAGGCAGGTCTTGGTGAAATGGAAAGCTACCAAGGCCTTTGGTAGCTTGCTTGAAAATCAGTCTGAATTGTTTAGAATAGCTGAACTATCCTGGTGAGAAATTTACTAAGCCACACTATGAAACATTTCAAAATATTATTAATTTAATAAGGTATTGCTGTGCTTTAGTTTCCAAATAATCTCTCCTGCCCAAGCCCAAAATCTGAAAACTGGTGATTCCAAATGCATTGATATTTTATTGTCAAAAAATCCCCTTATTCAATGAGATTGTTTCTTCTGATTCAGTTTCAAAAATGTGCAACCCAGTGATGTTGTGTTTTCCAGATAAATAGGCTCTTATGTACTTGACACCACTTTAAAAATACGTAGATGTTCCCAGGTCTCATAAGATACATCATGCTGGGGATAAATTGCATTTTTATTATTGAGTTAACACTCAGAGTAGCAAATCTTGTATTATTCTTTTACTCAAAACTACATGGATGTCAAACCAGTGAACAAGAATAAGATTTGAGTCAAGCAGATTCTTCCATCAAGTATTTCCCATTTTATTTATGCTACAAAATATAATGGAATTACTTGCATGATTGTAAAACAAAAATCAGCTTTAGAACCACAGAATCATTGAGAATCATAGAATGAACAAGGTTGGAAAGACCTTTGAGATTACCAAGTCCAGCCTATGACCTTAACATGTCTTCATCAACTAAATCACAGCACTGAGTGCCATGTCCAGTCTTTCTTTAAACATATCCAGGGTGGTGACTCCACCACCTCCCTGGGCAGATGATTCCAGTGCCCAATCACTCTTTCAGTCAATAATTTTTTCCTGATGTCTAACTTAAACTTCCCCTAGAGCAGCTTGAGGCTGTGTCCTCTCAGTCTGTCTTTGGTTGCCTGGGAGAAGAGACTGACTCCTTCCCGGCTACAGCCACCTTTCAGGAAGTTGTAATGAGTGATAAGATCTCACCCGAGCCTCCTTTTTTCCAGTCTAAACAACCCCAGTTCCCTCAGCCGTTCCTCATAGTGTTTGTGTTCCAGGCCCTTCACCAGCCTTGTTGCCTCTTCTGGACGTGCTCGAGCGTCTCCACGTCCTTCCCAAACTGAGGGGCCAGAACTGGACACAGCACTCAAGGTGTGACCTCACCAGTGCTGAGTACAGTGGAAGAATGATCCCCCTGCTCCTGCTGGCCACACTATTCCTGATCCAGGCCAGGATGCCGTTGGCCATCTTGGCCACCAGGGCACACTGCTGGCTCATGTTCAGTTGGCTGTCTATCAGTACCCACAGGTCCCTTTCTGCCTGGCCACTGTCCAGCCACTCTGTCCCCAGCCTGTAGCACTGCAGAGGGTTGTTGTGGCCCAGGTGCAGGACTTGGCACTTGGACTTGTTAAAGGTTGGAAAACCAGGATCATCAAATCCAACCTTTGATCCATCACCACCTTGTTAAATAAACCAGAGCACTGAATGCCATGTCCAGTTGTTCCTTGAGTACCTTCAGTGATGGTAACTCCACCACCTCCTTGGGCAGCCCTTTCCAATACCTGACAACCCTTTCTGTGAAGAAATTCCCCCTGATGTTCAATCTGAACATCCCCTGACACAGCTTGAGGCCATTTCCTCATGTCCTGTCACTTATCACCTGGGAGGAGATACTTAATTTCTTTTATACTTTCAATGAGTTAATTGACTCTAAATGGTTCATTCATTTGGGATTCTGTGTATCACTTCCAAAGCCCCTGGCTTAAGTCTTATTCCAATATCTTCAGGTCAAGATGCAGAAAATGGAGGAACAGGATGAAATAACAAAGCGTCTCCTGGAGGAGCAGAAGGAAGAACTGAATGAGGTCACACAAGAGCTGGTAGAAACAGAGCATGAGAACACGCGGCTCCGGCGCAATATCGAGCGCATAAAGGAGGAGAAGGACATGACTGTGTAAGAAAGCTTCACTTCTCACTGTTCCTGCACTAGTGGTATCCACAGGCGCCTCCTGCTTTATTGCTGACATGATTTGAGGTCGTAGCTGCTGCTGAAGAACTGATGCACTTGGATTTTTTGTCGCCTTTTAGAAGGGGGACTCCAGATTGCAATAGCTGCAGAGAAGGGCTCTAGCATGGTTTTTGGAATGAAAAAAAAAACCTGCTTTGAGGGGAACCTGAGAGCACTTAGCTTGTGTGGAGGGTCAGCCTAGCTCTGCAATTAGTATTTTGAAGATTAAGGGATTCTGCTTGAATTGTCATGATATTGATAGAACAATAAATAAATAAACATGGAGCTGAAAACTAGAGGAGAAATTTTGACCTTTATAAAAATCATGCAGTGCCAGGAGTGACAGCCCCTGAGAGGACTGAACCATGGGCTTTTTTCTTAGTGATCCTGAAGGTTTGCAAGTCTTTTTTTGACATTTTTGCATCTACTGTGTATCTAAAGAATTAGTGAAGTTTGTGTCTCCAGGGGGATATTAGTGTTTTAGGAAAGTTAGTTTTATTTTTTCCTTAAGAAGGATTACGTGGAAGTTAATACTTTGTATTCCTTTTTCAGAAAAAGTGCTGACTAAAAACATTGATCTGTATATCTTGGTGTGCTTTTCCGTTTTTTGTTTGGCCATTTTGAGTCTTATTTCTGGTGTGGCGTAAGTGCCCAGGAAAAGCACAGGGTTGTGTTTTGGGTTTAGCAGTGTATGCAGTTTTGGTATAAATGATTTATCATTTATATATGATTTATCCTCTCTAAATTTCATAGCTGTGATCTTAGCCAGCTCCTGGTGTCTGCTTACTGCCTTTTCTCAAAGCAACTTCCACAATGAAAGAGGGTAAATCTTAAGCAGTTTTTGTTTAGAGCTTGTATCCTCTGATTTGGGCTTTTTATGAATTTTAACCCGGTATATCAATAGTGGCTGGTACAGCTGCCAAAGCCTCTTGTTCCCTGATGGCTGAATTCTCCTTGCAGGCTACAGAAGGAGTGCTTGCAGCAGGAGAAGGAGTGTTTGATGACCAAGCTGAATGAAGCAGAAAGAGATGGAGCAGCAGCTGCCAGACAGATCCATGCTCTGAAAAATACCATTGGGAGACTCAATGTTGTAGGTGTCTCTTTTTGTTCTTGCCTTTACTACAATTTGCCCTGTTAAATGGCTCTCTTTAAAAAGTAAGGTTATAGTTGCTAATCCAGCAAAACCTAAGGAAAAGTGGAGGGATTTAACATCCTTAAGGTGTTTGCTAGTTTGGTTTTAAAGGTGGAGTTTTTACTTCCAGTTACCTTCTGCACACAAGGGAACAATTATTTTCTTTATGTTTTGTGGGGTTTGTTTATTTTGAGTTTTGTTTTTCTCATTTCTTTGTTTATTTTTGGTTTTTTGTTTGTTTCATGTTTTTCCTTCAGGAGAAACACATGAGCAGCACAGATATAAATGCCCTAACGAGACAAAAAGAGCTTCTGCTCCAGAAATTGAGCACCTTTGAAGAAACCAACCGGACACTCCGAGAACTTCTTGCAGAGCAGCAGTGCCGGGAGGTGAGAACTGCTGTGTATGGAACCTGGCTGATTACAGGAGGCTGTCTTGTCTTGTAGGCTGGAAGGGAATTTTGAGTTTGAAATATTTCAACTCTTTTTCCCAGCCCTGCAGAAGACCCTGTCAACCCATAAACGTTGGATAGTTTTTATTTGTTTTTTTTTTCTTTATCTCTACCTAATTAATAGAGTGAGACTGGCTTTTCTGCTCTGAGGATGGTAGACCCTATAAGTCTTTGGCTTCATTAAAAGGTTCAGGCACTGCTGAGTTGCCAGTTGTCTCCTTGGGATACAGCTGTATCTGCTGACCCTGCTGGTCTCAAACACTGCTGCTGCATTTGGATTGCTGGAGTCTGAGGACTTGATATGGCCTCAGTTAATGGGAGCCTACGGATATTCAGAACTTTGATTTTGTAGGCTCTGAGGGTAACAACGGAGAAATTAGAAGCAATTCTGTGCTGCATGTACAGAACAATTCCCTATTGCTTGTAAGAGCAATAGAAAAATGAAATTTCTATTCTTTCTGTAGTTTATATTCCATTTCAGCATTTCAGCAAAAGCAGGCTGATAGTAACAGTTACCTCAGCCACCAATGAGGCTGGACAAAAGGTCTGAATTCTTCCACATGACTTTCCCTGAGTAATGGGAGAGTTCAGAATGATCTTACATTGCCATCATGCTTTTTATTTTAATCTTTGACTGGAAGTGGAAAAGCTTTCTGAGATGGAAAATGATATGTGAAATATTTAGCAAACGTGATGTTTCTCTATATCTTCTAAGAATTGCTTCTGCAATTGGGAGGAAATAGTTGATTTTTCCAGTTCCATTTAAAGAATCTGTATAAAACTGACTTTTTAGTTAACAATTTTTCTTATGCATTTATTTTGTAGAAGGATGCCCAGAAGGTGCTGGATCGGCAATCAGTGCTGCTGAAAAGACTGGCTGACACAGATGCAGAGAACATGGTAACCAAACCACAATCTCTCTTCTCTTTAATGATACAGCAGAAAGATCTAAAATGACAAGCCCTTCTTCGTCTTATATTTCACTGTTAAATCTTACATTAGTGCCTTTTAGATCAATAAAATAATTATTTTAGCTTTTGTGGTAATCAGAACCACTGCATTGCTCCTCCGGTCAACAACCTGAATTTCAAAGTGGGTAGATTTGCATTTCCTTTGAAATATGGGGGCTTAGAATGGGGATAACCCTGCATCTTGAGCTCTGTCACTGAATGAGTTACCTTGTGCCAGTTTTTGTTAATTTCCTTCTCTGTAAACTGAGACAAGAGTTCTTGCATTGCCAGAAGTTATAAAATTTGCTGTGAGACATAGGTAAATGCCCTTTTTAGTCTGTGGAGTATATATTGTCCTGACTGGGTATCCTGTGCCCTGTTGCACAAATGTATGTGTATCCCTTTTGCTTCCTGCTTGAGTAGAATGCAGCCTGTTTTTCTGGGGATGAGGATGCTGTTGTTGTGGATAACAGACCGTGCCACAGATTGGGTGGTCTTGACAGGGAGGCAGTTACACTTCTTGCCTTCTACCTGCCATCTTTAATATGTTACTGAACATCTGCGTGGTGTTTGTTTTTCCAGCAACTTCA
>WAAG01015088.1:243-42913 GCA_013390105.1 Tichodroma muraria | reverse complement strand
TGGGGGTCCATATACAGTGGCCTTTTTCTCATTCAGGATACACCAGGGCATTTAAGTCTCAGTCTGAAAAACTAAGCATTGTTAAGCTTGTTAATTCCCATGTATTCTTAAGTGAGAAACAGATTGATCTGCTTATCAGGCTATGTTTTCCTGGTCAATATTTACTTGTCCTTGTGTATAATGCTGATCTTATTAGGGCAATAAATTATTTCAGTTCTAATCCAGTTTCTTACATGAAGTCTTTTTCTTCTTTGGGACCTCTCTTTGAGAAATTTAACAAGATATGTAGTGCCCATAACTACATTTTTTTTCCTTCTCTTTCTCATGGTGTGTTCTTGTGTCCATTAAGTTAATTGCAAAGGAGAAACTAAAAGCTTTCCAGGTATGGCATGCATATCACACTGTAATAGCATATGATGGATGATGAATTTTTCTATTTCTTGCCCAGAAAAATGGGTATGAAACTGTTAATCCATCAATCAGTACTTCTGCTATTGGAATTTGTCTCATTAGGCACAGTTATATTAGGAACTGTCACAGCAAAAGCATGCCAGGGAAAGATTTATGTCAAAAGAGCAAAAGTGATCAAATAAAAAAGTGAAAGGTATTCTGCCACTCGGAGAAAGGCAATGACTGAAGCAGACTCCAAGGGAAGAGCATGTTTGTGAGTCTCTAAAGTAGTTTGTGTTTTAGTATATGGAAAATAGGAGTAGATCTTCAGTGGGTGGCAAAGTAGTGAAGATGGACATTTCTGACCTCTTCCAGCTTTATGAAAATAGCTGTTGATGTCTATAGAGAACAATTCCATTTTTCCTTATAGCTGTGCAATTTCTCATGCATGAAATGTGGTGGGACTCTGAAGAGCCATATACCATGACCTGCTTGCAGTCACCAACTTAACATGTGCAGATGGACAAAGAGATATTTACTTTCTCAGTCCAAAAGTGATTTGAGAAGATGGCAGTGTCTGGATAGATGGAAGCAGCCACCCAGCACTGTTGCATTATCCATGCTCTGAGCTGAGGGAACAAGAAGGTCAGATGGTCAAAAAGCCATATTGATATATGATCTTTCTGTACATATAGTCATTTGATTGAGAGATTATGTGACTTAAGTGCTATTCTCAAGAGTAAAATTTTTTTTTAACTTTATTTCTGAATTCAGGAAATAAAACCAAAAGATCTTGTGTTTGTCTGTGAGTTACTCAGAGAGCTTTGTTGTCTAATTTCTTGGCTGAAACTGGGCTAAGAATTCACTCCTGTGTTTGGAAACACTGACACTGCATTTCAAACACCTGTGATTTTACAGATCTGGCCACTGAGGCACATAAAGAGGTGTCAAGACATCAAAAAGGTTTGAAGCCAAGGCACGGTTAATACCACACCTTAACCAAAAAGACACTAAGCAAAAAAATAGGCAACAATTACCTTCTTGTATATGAAATCAATTGATAACTGTTTGACTGAAAACTTTAATGTAAGCTCATTACCAAATTACTAGCAAAGTCTGTTAAAACCCCCTCATCACACCTTTTCTTTTTTCCTACCTTAGTCAGTCACACTCGCCTCTCATTCCCTCATATGAGCCTTGCTTGTCTGCCTGTAAATAGAAATAAGCTTCAAAGCTCAGATTGCTTCTGTGAATACTCATCTGCGCTGCTCAAAGGCAGTCCTCTCTTCTTTTCCAGGTCAGATGCAAAATAATGTTGACTTGTTTTTGATTTTCTTAGTCTAGACTAATTCCTTGTACCAACCTGAAATTAATTTTTTTTCCTGTTGAAAGGTTTACTTATACCCCAGTGAAAAGCCTACCACTGTGCCAAACCTAACAGTAGCTAGCTCTGTCTATCCATTTTCTTCCTTGCCTGGCATGCACAGCTTTCACTGGGGCAGGTGGAGTATGTTCCCTACTGGAAGAAGAGAATTCTCTGTAGTGATCACAGAATACCATCTGGACACCCTTACAAATAGCTTGGATCTCAACATAATTGTTCTAAATGTTATTCAAACACCAATCTGGAAAATGCCATGCCCCTACAATGCCATGATCAGTTTACCTGACAGTTACAGAAAACCTTTATTGATTCCTGTGAGCTCCACTGAATCTGCAAAAAGATGTGGAGACAGAGCTTCTTCCTGAACAGTGATCTCAAACATCCTCCTCTGGAAATTACCGGTTGTTCCTATGGCTATGGTTTGATTTGACTTGTGACAGCAAAGTTTATGTGATGCTGATGTATATATTCAGTAAGATAAAACAATTCTGTAAGTTCTAGACTGGTCTTATGTTCATGAGAACATAATTGGTATTGTTTACTTAGCTCTGAAGCTAGAGACAGGCAGTCCTGTTTACTGACCTGCAAGCACTAACAGGGTTCAGGAGACTTAAGGGAAAAAGTAGTGACAAGAGTGACAAAGGTCTATGGAGCAGCACTCCTGTTCTGGGGGGGTCCTTAAGCCCATGAGCCTCTATCCTGCCAGCAGCTCACAGCCAGCAGATGGATCCTCAGTCAGCATCAGCATCAGACCAGATTCTGAACATTAAGCGACTGCCTGGTGTATTTTGAATAGGTCACTTTTATTTCTCTTCCTTTATATACCCAATCTGTTTGTCCATTCCGGACCAGTCGCTCAGTGAAAACCAGGTGAGCTGCAGGGGTATCTGAGTCTCCTGGGCTGCCCACAAGGCCAGAGTTCAAATGTTGTGAGCATAGTAAGGGGCTTTTTTGAGATGTAAGTTAGAGGCACTTGTGCTAGCTTTTCCAATTAATGGAGATGAAATAGCAAAATCTCTAATTAAAAAGCAATTGTAATTAGGACCTTTTTTTCCCCCCTAACACCAAGGTTTAGAATCATGAAACACATAAACAATTTCCATTATGGATGCTTTCTTTGATCTCCCTTTGCTCACATTGGAAACAATGTACTTAAAGAGATGAAAAGACAACTAAACACAGGGCCTGCTTCCCTGCCACTCTTGCAGAAGGATGAAGGAAAGGTGTGAGGATTCATGCAGGTACTGCCAACATATCTCTGTCCCACAAGCCAGACTTCAGGACTTTCAGGGCACTGCTGTCCCCACAAGATTATTATTCTTTAAACAGCGGCAATAGCACATCCCTGGAATCACCTACCTGGAGATATGGTGCACAGGGACACAATAGTTGCTCTTTTGGCTTGGAGTAGGGAGCTGGAGACCCTGGGCCCTCCCCCAGAGGTAGGGACAAGGGCTGGAGTGGGACTAGGGCCTCTTCCTGCCTGTGTGCCAGGCCATATTCCAGCTTCCAAGCCTCACAAAAACTGGGTACTAGCCCTAACATTTATTTTACAGTGCTTCACAATGTTTTAGTGTTAATTAGAAGTAGCTAGTTTGATTGTCCCTCTGAGAGTCTCTTCTCAAATGTAGTGCCTTTCTCAGCTTTTATGGCATTAAATGCCACAGCTTGCTTACATACAGCAGAAACATCTCATCTGTTATTTTTAAATTACCTCTTCTTCTGTTCTAAAACCTGGGAAAGACAAATGCTCTTTCTCTTCCCTAGTCCAGTGAGACTTTCATGATATTTACATTTCTGTGTTACTCGTGTCCTTTCCAAGAGAAACAATCTCAGTCATCTGGTTCTCAGGAGGCTCCTTTAAACCTGGCTACTAGCCAGTGAGTCCCACAGGTTAATTACCTATGGCATATAATTACCTATAACATAATGCAAAGAGAACCTGGGGTATCCTGCTCTCACTAGAGCACTGTCACTAGAGGATTTTTAGTCTTCAGTCAGTGACCCAGAAACTTTCTGGGGATACTTAAAAAAACCTGGTTTACTTTTAGGAATGGCCATACATGGATGTCTCAGGAATCAGTATCCTTGAAGATCTATGTATTCCCTCACATAAAAGACATTATGAAGAGGACAGGGAGCATTTCTGGAGGGTTAGACAGGCTCCAGCAGTAAGTCAATAGTAAAGAGTTGCCCCAGCCTGTATCGGGGAAATAACTCAGTCTGGATAAGGCAAAGAAAAAAATTCCCACTCTTGGTCTCAGTTGGCACCTCGGTCCCTTCCCTCGAAACAGTCACCCTGGTTTGGGTCAGGCTGTTCTCTGCACAGCCTGAGCAGAGCTTTGTGTAGCCTGTGCAGTGCAGATGGCTCCTACATCAGATGTTCTGTTGATAAGGCAGTTTTTGAACATCAAATTGCATGTTAATGCTAGTTAATGAATGTTCTCTTTACAGGCACAGCAAGTCTTTTCCTTCTATACTAAGCAAGGAACAGGAGGAGGTAGCCTTTCAGGTATTAAATTGCTTGAGAGCATCAGCACAGAGCAGCTTGAGGAACAGCCACAGAATCTTAAATTACAGTTACTGGGCTTTTTTTTCAGCCTGCAGGAGCTCAGGTTTCTTACCTGACCAGTGCTTTTTCTTCACAGGAAGGTAGGGTTTGCAGTGCCTGTCCTTGGGGAGCAGCCATTACTTCCTGCAGGGCAAGGGGACAGCAGCACGAGGCACCTTCAAATGCAGCAAAGTCTCTGCTGAGACTTTCCCACCTCATTCATATGCTCTGCAGACAAAATAGTCCAGAGAGATTCCTCCACGCTGCAGGATGATTCCAAAGAAAATTTGGGAGATCCTGAAGAAGTCCTGCAGCTCCCAGTTTGCTTTGTTTGGTGGAAAGGGTTTGGACCAATGACCATCACTGACCTTGCAGAGATCTCATCTCTGTGCTCAGCTGAGTTCAGACTCAGCCTCTGCTATTAAGTGCATGGGAGAATGTTTCAGGACAAACCACACTTTCTACTTTGCTGGGGATTAAAAAATCCAAATCAACAGGGAAAATATCCAGACCATGCTTCTTTTTCTGTTTTTTTTTTTTTTTTAGAGTTTTTACTGAAACATTATCTGCTGGCTCTCAACAGCTTTTTGTTTGATGGAGGCAGCTAGATAACCAGAAACATGGTGAAATCCTTGTGTTCCATACTATGTAGGAGGCAACTGTTGCCGTGTGTAATCCCAAAGGAGAAGAAATAGAAGGGTTTCCCCGGGGCAGAGAACATAAATGGATACTATGTTCACTTTGTGTTTAAACTGCAGTATGTGACTTTCTGTACTGAGGGGAACGTTGCAGCTGCTTGACAGATTTACACGAGAAACTGGAAACGTAAAGAGAAAATGTGGTATTTGCATTTCTAAGTAAATTGTTCTTTGAGAGCCTGAACCCAAACACAGATCAGTAGAAAGACTTTTACCCTTTCCGGTGTGTTTTGGATTCAATTTTAGACCTAGCTTTCTTCCCTGAGGCTGGGATGCATTCCCAAGAGGCAAGGTTGTAATTTAAGTGTATTTAGGCAAGGAGTAAAGGCAATGGTGAGGATAACAGCTATAAGAAGGAAGAACACTTGCTCAGAGAATGTCTTAAAAATAAAGGAAAGAAAAATGTTGTTCATCAACAAAAGTAAAGACAGGAAACCAATTTGAGTTCTGCATATACAGGGGGACAATCCCTGCCCTGGTCCTGCTGGCCACAGTTGCTGATCCAGGCTAGGATGCCATTGGCCTTCTTGGCCACCTGGGCACTGCTGGCTCATGTTCAGCTGCTGCCAAATGGCACCCCCAGGTCCTTTCCACCAGGCAGCTTTCCAGCCACTCTGTCCCCAGCCTGTAGCACTGTGGGGTTGTTGTGACCCACGTGCAGGAGTGACTCTCCTGTTTCCTATACTGGCTTTGCACCACCTCTGTCCTTAGCAGCTGAAATGCAGCCTTAACTTGACTTGTCCAAGGACAGGGGGAGCCATATATTGGTGCTCTTCTCAGTTCCTGCAAGACATGACTCTTAAGGTAAGTACTTCTGGCCCTCCCTGCAAGGATGTGTGATTTCCTTGGCTTTCAGACACCACCTGCTCCTTTTTAACTTGATTTACTTGGTGCCAAGCCATACAGATGTTCCCCTGCTTTTAGAGGTCCAGTAATGTGGTTCTCACTTGCTTTGAATTCCTTGTGAAATGTGGAGAAACAGGTGTGAGCCTAACAATGAAATAAATGTCCCAAAAAATATCTGTTGAAACTCTCTGCAGGATCGGTGCCTCACAGAGAAATGCAGCTTCCTCCTTGGAAGCTGACTAGAAGCTGACTAATGGATTTTATAATCATTAAAATCCATTTTACATGGATTTTAATGATTATACAAATTGTTAACATCTATTTGGACTGTGTTTTTAATAAATGAAAGCAGAAATTTAATGGGATATTTTTAATCCAGCTTTTATTTTAATATAAGGATGAATTTTTCAGACCCTTTGAACTGAAACAATTCTGGTTCATTGAAATATTTTGCAGGAACAGTTTTCCATATTTTGATCAGCCCTATTCATTACTGTGCTGAAGCCCATCTCTACCACTACCAGCTGGTATGTTTATAGCCATCTGGATCACAGGCTACTCATGTTTTTAAAATGATTATTGTATCTATTGATGCTTTATAAACCCTTTATAAACAGCAGGTACACATTGTACAATAGCCACAAAGAGAATTGGGAGTTCAGTCCTGACCTTTTGCTCACACATTCCTGGATATCACAATCACTCCAGTGTTATCTTATTTTATTTTATTCTATTCTATTTTATTTTTTATATTTTTTAAAAAATTCTATTCTATTCTATTCTATTCTATTCTATTCTATTCTATTCTATTCTATTCTATTCTATTCTATTCTATTCTATTCTATTCTATCCTGTCCTATCCTATCCTATCCTATACTATCCTATCCTATCCTATCCTATCCTATCCTATCCTATCCTATCCTATCCTATCCTATCCTATTCTATTCTATTCTAATATTTTACATGTGATTGCTTCAAAACATCAGCTATCTGCGGTTTATTCCTTGATTTAAGCTAAGGAATGAATTTTTCATATTCTGAGAGCAGCTTCATTAACTGGAAGAGGTGGGTAAGCAGAAGGGCTTGGAAATCCACACTGTGGATCCAAGTGCAGAAGTCTTTCCTGTGCTTGGATCTCTCCATCTCTCAAAGATGCTCTCAGGAAAATCAGGGCCTCGGTTGCCCCTGCAGAAGGCCTCAAGAACAGCACAATTACAGCAGCAGTTTGTGTTCTGTGGTTAAAGAAAGCACCCCGGAGACAACATATTGATGTTTGATTGGAAAAGTACTCAATTGTCTAAAGAAGCCGTTCTCCTCTATTTAGCCAGAGATGAGAAAAGGAAATCTTTATGTATCACTCCTATGTAAAAAAAACCAACAACAAAACCAACAAACTAATTAAAGATGTCAGACCCTTAGGGGTAAAATGGAACCACCACAAAGCCAGGAAATGATGGCAGTGAATAAAAGCGAGCTGGAGACTTGGCTCATCTATTCCAGCTGCTGTGTTTACTCAACCCAGAGGCAGACGCCCACCCTGTGCCCCACACACCAAGAGAAGGTATTTCCCCATTTTTGAGGGGCATTGATATTTTCATTTTCATCTTTCGTACTAGAAGTATCCCTTTATTCACCAGAAATTACCTTGGAATATATTGACTAGTATTGCAGAGATCAACAGGTGAATGAATGAGGTGAATGATGAGCAGCTTATCATCATATTTAATTTCCTTTCTTTATTGAACCATAACCCTCACATACCCTCTGATTTCAGTAGGATTCACATGGACTTTGGAATGACACAGGGACAGGATCTTTGCTTTAGCAGGAGCAATGGGCTTTGGTTTGAAATCCTTAGATGCATGGTGCTTCTGCAAGAAAACACTGAGCTCCTCCATGTTGATGGGGTGACCTTGACCATGGTGTTTCTATTCCTATCAACATGCTGGGTGACACTGCTGTTTTTTCTGTATGGATTAATTTGAAACTTTTCTTTGGATCATTAGACCTGAATGATGAGTTTGTACTCGTGGGAAAGTTCGTTTTGCAGCCACTGAATGCTTGCAGCCAATGGTCCCTGCTCCAGTGATAAATGGATGCTTTAAATAAAGGACTTCCCGAGACAGACATTCATCCAGCAGCAAAGCCTCCATTTTACTGGCAGGGACTAAGTTTTATGAAGTAATTTTTATGCTCCCCCTCCCCCTCCAATATCAATCACACTGTCATTGTCTTAATTTTGCTCCTCTAATATACTATAATATTTTGCTTTTGAACAAGAAATGAGTGGGCACAGAGTTTTATATGGGAGGTATATTGAAGTACAATAGGAAGGACAGGCTGGTGGTTATCCTCAGCACTACGGGATGCTGTGTGATACCCAGGGGTCGTGCTGGTCAAGGACTGTGTCATACACACACACTGAGATGCTGGACAAGACCATTCAAACCTCTCTATTTTCAACAATGCCTATTATTTATGCTTTCTTTTCTCCTCTCCAGAATGTCCTGCCTGATGTATTATTTCCCTTCCCCTTTCCTATCCATCCAATTTTCTTTAAAACCCCTAGCCCTGTTTTAGATTTTAATTCCAAAGAGCTCAATTTCATCCTGCACTTTCCCTGAACACTGTGTCCTCACATCATCCTAACCAGCACCAGACAATTTTGATCTGCTTTAAAGTGCAGCTCAGGATGTTGTGCTTTGCAGGTTTGCTCACCATAGGTGTTGTCTCTAACCTACAGAATGGTGGGTGCCAAGACCCAGTAGAGCTCATCCAAGCCTTCACTGGAGGCTTGCAGTGTAAAGGGGAACCTGGATCAGGGCTTTTGAGCTGCACATTTATCACCCTCTCCAGGAGATTCCACTGTCAGTCTGCCATCCTTCTGCTGAATATCCACATGCTTTTCTGTTGTGCTCTGGCTAAAAAAGAGACGTTTCAAAAGAAGTCTCAGCACAGATCTTCATTTTCTGCTTTAAATTTCATTCCCTCTTGTCTTTCTGCTAGGCTGCACCGAGGCCAGATTTCCTTCTACAACCACAAAACTCAGCTTCCTAGGGCCAGCCCTTATCTTCATGAGGATTTCACATTGGATATTTTGCTCACAAGATCCCAGACATTCTCCATCTCCAACACCGTGCGTGAGGCATAACTTATTTTATGGAATGAAATCTGCATTTGCCTCTGGTTACATTGCTTGAGCTGCAGATGGTAAAGATACCCAGAAATCAGTCTGTTAATCTAATTCTATGGTCTTTGAGAAAGCTGCCAGGAACACCTGAGCAATATTGTTCCTCAAGACAAATATTTTCCCTTCCTAGTGATAGTCCAGGGAAAGACCGGCTTGACTCATCTTCCTGCTTTCAGAAAATTACCTTCTATTTTCTAGTGGATCATACAGCTCATTTTTTCTTTCCAGTAGTCACACAGACTTTGCCACTGTTCACCTGCCACAGCAGCTCCCACAATTACTGCCAGCAGCCCACTCAGGTGGCAGCAGCACCTGGCAGCAAATAGGTGCAGAGTCAGGCAACACATTGCATAGGTTGGCTCAAACCAGCACGAACAAAGGTAGCAATGAGTTAGGTAGTGGGCATGAGGAACAAAATCCTCTTCGGACAAAATCCTCTTTGTAGAGGAACCTGGGAAGGAAAGATCCAAGAAAGCACTGATCATTCATTTTCTAAATTTTTTCCATTTAAAATGGGATTCTTATCCTGTATTTTTGGTCAAGAGATAAAGTGAACGCAAAGAGTTTTAGTCACAATTTTGATACACCAAATGTTTCATGGAGATGCCTCTTCAGTCCTGCAGGCTTGGCTCAGCTTTTTGAACTAGGAGGAGGTTTTCCTGTTTGCAGTCAGCAGGATCCAGCTCCCACGGAGGAGAAAGAACACCTAAACTTTTAACTGGCTGTATATTATCTCTTGCTGCTTCTTGTGCGGCCTGGTTAATCTAACTACAGGCTCTGCATTCCACCAAGCGCCTCAGTCACATTTCCACAGGATTCATGAAGCAGAAAACCTGCACATCCCTGGCAGGACTCCACGGCTGCAATGAGTAAGCACAGCACCCCTGAGGCGGAGGGAACTTTGCCAGCGGGCTGCAGGTGAGGATTCACCCCTCTGGATTTTGAGACTTGAGGACAGAGTTGTCTGGGCGGGGAGTGCAGAGCCCTTTGATATGTATCATCTCTGACACCGCAGCCAGCCATCTGTTCGGAGTTTATTAAAAGTGATGTACTCTGCTGGGAGGATCAGGAAGCATCTGCTGGTGCATTTACATTCAAATCCTCACAGCAATCCCATCCATCCTCCTTTTTTAATTAATCAAACCCCCTTTTTGGTGAAGGCACACAGATAAACGCTTCCTCTGTAAATGGGAGCACATATTATGCTAATACCATTAAATAGCTAATACACAGAAAGACAATTAAGTGCAAGTAGCAGCATCTCTCTCAGGATTTAAGAAAGCTGTTCTGACAGAGATCATTCCTGTTTAAAGGATCACCATCTAAACCTGGCTTATGTGGCAGTGCAGTTTTGCTGCTGCAGAATTGCTAATCAGCTGCTTGGGACAAGAGTGAATGCTGAGGTGATGAACTGAAGCACACACTCCTTGTGACCCCATATACAAGGGCTGGAGTGTGCTGAAGACCCCCCCAGTAGAGTAGTGGCCCAGGGAGTTTGGGGGCAGATGCTGCAGGACAGGTGTGAGTCCTGTCTGGGTGAAAGGACAGCAATGGGATGCCCTACCCCCCTGATAGCACAGCTTCTTTGAAAAGGTGAAGAGCTGCAGAGGTTTCTCATCACAACCAGATTCTATGAAGGGTGAGAAGGAAAAAGGAGGTGGCAAGGCTGCTGGTCTCTCTGTTAACTCTGCTTGGCATTGGAAGCCCATGGCACCTTTCCTGCTGGTGTTGCTGCCTGCACTGGTTACCCCTAAGGTATCATTAAATGCACAGTACTGCGTGGGGTTGGCTCTCTGGGTTTCCCCATGGGTTCAATGCTGGGCTGCAGTGGCAGGCTTGGCCTCCCAGGGTGCCACTGGATAAAGTGGGAATTTACTCAAAGGGTTGGTCTCCCTGCAGCAGGTCACGTTTAACTCTTGGTACAAAACCTCTCCTAGAAGTGCCAGGATCTCAGCATCCTTCTGTTGAGAGGGGCAGCTCCTGTGTGTGGGGAAAAGTGTCTGGATAAAAGGCAGTAGGAGCTGTTGGCAGAGGTTTCCATGAGACCACAGTAGCCTCCAAACCAGGGAGGTTGGTGAGTCTCTAGAGACTGTCAGCATCCCCTTCCAACCAGACAGAAGGAAGAAATGTAACATTTTTCCATTGTAAATCCTGGTTTATGCCCAGGGATCATACCTGACTTACACGTGGAGTGGTGGAAAGTTTCTTCCAAAGTAAGTCTGAGACTGGGGGCACATAATGCCTCTGTAACCAGGTGCTCCGAGTGAGCGAGGGGGCTCTGCTGTGCAGAGGGAGGGATTGACCTTCCCCACTACACTACAAAAGGGATCGATAATGTCAATGGCAGCAACAAAGGCACTGAAAAAGTTGGGACGCTCAATGTTGAGAAGGCTTGGGGCTGTGGGTTTGAATTAGTGCTCATGATATAATCTCATCTATCACTTACATGGAGCGTAAGGGGCAGAGGGGATTTCTGTGTGCTTGGAAACTATGTCAGTGATTCTCTGTGCAGCTGTTATTAATAGACAGCTGATATATAAGTTAAATAGATATCTTCTACTTCTCGGCATGCCGTTCCTTGTCTTCCTACTTTGGAATATAACCTCAGGGCCTTTTTTAAACACAACTAGTTATTTTCCAAATCCTGTCTTACAGTTACAAACAGTAACATTGGCTAAAACATCTAGAAAATGGAAAGTGCAGTTGATCCTACCCTTCCCAAATACGTCACTTCTGGCAGGCAGGACTTTCGCCATGAAACACCTGGTCCTGTGGCAAAGCCCTTCTCCCAGGTCAGAGGCAGCAAATTTACAATCCTGGCCCTTGTCTTCCATTAACAAGCAAGGGAGTTACAGATGCTGAGAGATCTTAGGAAGCCATAACTTGCTTTTTACCTTCTGTTATTGATGTTAAGTGGCTTTTAACTTACATTCTTTAATTGCAAACATCGTTAACGAATTTGCAAAGCTGCAGCTCAGAGACCAGGCAAACTGCATTACAGGTTGTTGGCCTCATAGTAACTGTGGAGCAAATAAACATGTGCATGAAGGGATATTTAGCATTGCAGGGCTGCAAATGGAATTAGTGACAAGACAGAGAGATTTAAAGAGCAATGGGTCTCATTAGGCTGAGATCAGACAGCAAGAGATATGCTGATAAGGACAACTGTCATGTGCTTTCCTTGGTGCCTATCCAGAAGGGACTTGCTCCCAGCAGCACATTTTGAGTGAACAAATTGTTCTGTGAGCAGCAGAGGTAACAAGACCTGGGTTTTTCTAGTCCCCTCATACAGTCCCAGCACATGGTCTTGGCTCCAGAATCTCTGTCACTGACTATGTGAGTGGTCTAAGTGCTGCTACAGCCTCTGGCACTGCTCAGGCCCGTGCAGCACCGGTGCACGGCGAGGGTCAGCCCTCCGGGGCCCCCACTGCTGGCTCGTGTCACTAAAGGAGCTGAGAAACACTGGGTGACACCTGGCTGCTGGGAATCTGCCCAAAGGAGTTTTCAAAAGTTGTTTTTATGGGAGTCATGTTTTCAATCCTGAAATGAAGCCTCTGATGGAGTAAAACGTGCTGGTTTTCACCTCATCCTTGCCTATCAGGTGAAGCGAGGCACACAGCTTTTCTCTGTATGACCCCACTGCAAAGTGAATCCTAGGCAGTCAACTGGAACTGAGTCAGTCACACTCCCCAAGCTGCATCACCTGCTTTATCTCCACTTATGCTCATCTGCCACCTTCTTCTCCATTCACCAGGTCAGTGAGGTCCCTCTGAAGTCCTCTGCCACTGGCATGACATTTGACCAGCTACTCAAAACAGCCCAGTTACCACCTGCAAACCTGGCTGTTTCACCTTCTGTCAAATCTACATGCACCTCCTTTGAGGTCTTGTTTCAGTCTTTCCTCATCATGTCTTTAACAAAGTTTTGCAGCTGCTTACAGTGCAGCTCTGAAGATGTGGGCAAAACCAAAACCAGTGGAGGTGGCAGAGCAGCTCCAGATGAGCCCTGCACTGCAGGGACTTTGCCCCCTTCTCCATGAAGTGGTGAGCAATGACTGAGAGTTGATGATCCCTTCTCAAACCCTCTACCTGACCAACAGGTGACTTCTAGCCCGTCTCTGTTTCCAGAGACCCTTGAGGTAATGAGGGAAGAAGAAAAATCCATGGTTTTCAGGCAAAACCTGCCAGTATTTGAGGGGGTAGTTGAAGTGCCTGCCTGTGGATGGTGCTGACGCCCATTTGGTATTTCCCCCTCATGACACAAACTGTTGTGGAAAAAGGCAGGAGAAACATCTTCAGTGTGCAGTGATTATTGAATGCATCTTTGATTAAAAAGAAGAAAAATTCCATTTCTTACAAACAAACCACACCTGCTGGAGCTGAAACCTTCCTTCAAAGGCTGCAAAAAGGTTAAGTGCTGCAGAATTAAAAGATACGGGCTTTTATGTAACAGGAACATTCTTGTATCGGGGAACTCAAAGCTGAGAGCTGGTGCCTGCTTCACCTTTCATTTAATGACCTTAATAATAAGCAGAGTAATCTTTTCAGAAATGTTCCTGTAGCAGTGCCCTGGTTGTTGGATAAACAATCTCCTAGAGGGGGGAAAAGCTGGCAGTAATAAACAACTGGTTGAGGGAGTAGCAAGGTTACAGGCAGTCATTAAGCTGGGAGAACATCCGTCAGCACATTCAAGGAATCCAACAAGTCAGAGCTGTTTCACAGGGCAAGCTAAATGAGTAAAATACTTTATTAGGAGAGTGAACAGAGATCATTACACTCTGAAGCCTGGTGTTAGCATCCACTGTGGTTTATCAATAAAGGTGGTTTATTTATCAAGGGCAATGGCAGAGCACTCAGGCCATGGGCACACCTGCTGTGCCCTCTTCCTCACACCCATCACCCTTTTTCTCTCTCATTTCAGTGCCAATTATTACCACTCCAAAAGAATTTGTTTCAGGACTGAAAACTAAAAAGACACCCTGGGGTACTGGGCAGGACTAAGGTTAATATGTCTCTGAAAATTATTTCCAATATAATAATTCTTCAAACTCTGTGTGTAAGAAAATGGTGAAAGCAGTACCATGTTATTGCCACTGGAGACTGAGAGCATAGTGGATTTTCTAGTGCCTATGCACCTCTATGTGAACAAATTTTGAGAAAATACCACCAGGTACAGCTGTGAGGATCAGAGGAAGGTGGAAGATTCATCCTAAGTTCACAGAGATCTCTTGTATTTACACTGTCATGGTTTCAGGTGCATATTACCCAGCTTCTCTCTGATTTTGACAAGACTGACTCCCAGAAGCATGAGGCTGAAGGGATCTCTTACAGACCATTCAACTGTCCAGGCCTTCGGGGTGGATTAGGTAATGTGGGACCTTCCAACACTGACAGCCATGTGGCTGATGGACACATGAAGTCTTACACTTACAGGAATTCATCTAAATGTTTGGCTATCCTTGTATTTAGAAAATTGAACTCTAAAATTTTTGCCTAATTTCTATGCTATTTTCTTCACATGAGGTTGTCCAGGATGGGATACAGAACTGCCACCCTCTGTGGCTCTTCTCTGCAAAATTGCTATCACATTTCCCCAGCCTGCTCCCCAGTCTTCTCCATTCTAAATTAACCAAACCTCTCCTCACACTCAGTTGCTTTCCAAACGTCTCATTCATGGTGCTATGTCCTGGGTCCTTTCCATCTCCTCTCTCTTCCACAGAGTGGGATTCCCAAGGCTGAAGGCAGCAGTTGCAGCTGAAGCCTTGCAAGAGCAGCATCACCCCCCTATTTCTTACAAAGAAGCAGGTGAAAGACATTAGCAAGGAAGCTCCTAGGTCACACAGACAGGGCCTCTGTTCCTCAACCACCTCTGATAACTCCCTGCCAAAAACTGTCTTTTCCCATCTTGAACCCTGTAAGGATTCTTGGCTTACATCTATTAGAAAACCATTTCATTTTTCCATCCTCTGGTACAGATACTCTTCTAATTTCTAAATCATGGGTTTTCACAGGAAGTTTAAACCCAGTCCTTGATTTGTTTGTTTTAATTTGGTTTGCTGATTTTTGGATTTTTTTGCAATTGCTGCACAACAGTTCTTCATCCCCAGGTTTTTGCTATTTCCCTTGGATTTTCTTTGTGGACCTCATTGCAGCTGTACATTGATTTTCCTTTTCTGCTTGCCAGACTTTGCTTTTCTACTTGCCCAATTTCTTCTTGAGGATTTCAGAGCACTTTTCCTAGCTATCACAATAATTTTGAATCATGAGACTGTCTTCCAGTGTCTTTCAAGCTCTAACTGCTTGGCTTTATTCAGACATCTTTTAGCTGCATTCCCTTCCCCATCATCCGTTCTTCCACGCAGTGGTCAGACATAGGTTGAACAGACATTCCCTCTGTCTTGCAATGCTTTGAGACACCTTTTACTCTTCCAATTTATCATGTAGGTGGATTCAGTTCCCCAGTCAAGTCTATACTGTGTTTCTCTGAAAATGCACACCTGAACATATCCACCAGGAAAGTGTCCAAACTCCTAGAATTAAGTCTGTTTCCCTTAACTACTACATACACCAAAGAGGAAAAAATTGAAAAAATTGGCATGGTTTATTCTTGACAAATCCCTGCAATGTGTTTCACATCAACTGACTAATCTGTACCTGATTATAAATTGAGGGTTTCATAATAGGTTCTGGCAATATTTCTAAGAATTAAAATGAGATATATTTAAATTCCTTGATTTTCCCTGCAATGCAGGTAAGAAGTGTTCCCCTTTTATTCTTCTCTTATTCCACAGCTACTCAAAAGCAACTGTTAATAGCTTGGAAATGGCTTTGGATGGTCCTTAAGCTCTCACAGATGGATTTTGTCTAGTTACGCAAGCTGGAACACATCTCATTAATATAAATGTTCTTTAAGCTCTTCTTTCCTTATTCCATTCCATGGCTTCAATTCTCTTGCTGTATGTTTCAGTCGTCTTCAACATCTGCTTATTATAAAGGTTTTTAGGAAGTTTGAAGCAGAAAATGACAGTGGATGTTTCGGTTTCTGCTGGACGTCCCCCCTCCAGAACACAGCTTTGTAGACTGTGGTGCCTTTAACCCTTTCCCTATGACTTCCTTAGATTTCCTCTCAGGACTTGAGAAAGGTCTGACATTATTAAAGCCATGCAACAGATACACTATTATTTTGTTAACACAAATGATTCAGGAAAACTCCTAAGAGTCTAAGGCTCTGTCCCTACTCACTCACCTCATCTCCCTATCTATAGGCTCAGAGCTGTATGCAGACATGTTTTAGGTGAGGTACAAAACTTGGTGTTCTGTGTTACACACTGGCTCCAGGATGAAACCCAGAAGATAAAGGTGGGCTCCTGATGTAAGGTATGGGGTGAGGTTTATGTGTCTAAGAGGGGCGTGTGAAGCTTTATGGACAGACTCACCCCTGAGTCAGCTTGGGTACCTGACCCAAGACAAGGAGAACTCTCTACCTGCCTGAGCCTCAGACCCTGCAACATCTCCTCAAGGAAGGGGACTGCTTGTGAAAGGAATGAGCAAGAATCACAATTTCATGTTATAAACAGTTACCAGTGAGGTAGTAGTATGTCTTTCTTACAATGACAATACTTAGAGTATACCCCCACATCCCCCTGCCAAAAATAGAAAGCAGTATTTCAATGTTTAATACTTCTCTCAATCTGATAGACTTCAAAGCTGTAAATCCCATCCCTTGAGAGTCTCCTGGCCAAGGGAGGCCTGGATACTTCAGCCTCACCTTTGCCTGAGCTGTCCCCAATGCAATTGAAGCCTGAATAAATGAGTGTAAAGGAATATGTACTCTTAGTCTGCTTTTTAGGGCACCTGGATGGGAGAAGTGAGCTTGGCCTTCCTCATTCTGTAAACATGACTATGGGTGCTTAAAACTATGACACAGAGGCTGGGCATGGTCTTCTGGACCAGGTTCCTGAGAGTGCTGGGTTTGGATTTTACCACTTCAGAAAAAGGTGCCAGTCTCAGTGGCCTAAATCAGGAGGAGGAACTCAAGCATTTTGGAGTCAAAGAGAAGCCACCTCCAGGACTCAAAAAATAAGCTTTTCCCTATGCATGGTATAGAACCAGATGGTTTGATGATGAGTTAGATTTCTTGGCAGGAATACTACCACAGTGGTTATTGGACACAGGTTAAGCTGATTTCACACTTTTATTTGTTTTGCTGTACTGCATGGTAGAATTAAAGGGGGGCAAAAAATATATGAATGTGTGTATATATGGGTAAAATGTGGAAGATCAAAACCATGAGAAAATCTGAGTCCAAAAATATCTTGAGGCACCTGAGAACTGATGGCATGTGCTGGGCAGGGTGGACAGGAAGGAGACAATAAGAGGTGGCTTGAGCTGCCTTTGTGCCAAGAGTGGCTTTTATAGTACTGGTTTGTCATAAATGGGCTCTCCAGAGCACCACCAGCCACCTGGAACCTGGGATATGAGTAGGAATGGGGCTGCTGCACAAATGCAAAGAAGCTCCTGCAGAGAGAGAAAGACTGTGTATGACATTTGTATCAGAAAGGGAGCAGGAGCTGGATTTAAGACGTAAGAGCAAGTAGATGAGATAGAGGAATCTGCTGCTCTTCAACACACAGTGGCAGGTGTGAGTCTAGGTGAACAGATGTCCAGGAAATATCACTGTGGGAAGAAGCACTGGCTGGACAAGTCACTCCTCCAGGTCCCAAAATGCTTCAAGGTCACTGGGTGACCAGCAAAAAGGAAGCTTATTTTATCTGATCATATGACCAGGAACCCAAGACCTGAGCCTGATTTCATGCTGCAGACTGCTGGTTCCCACCACCCTCTGGGAACTTTGTTTCTGATCATGAGGAGGCTCTCACCCTCCTGTTTGGCTTCTAGCACTTCTTCAGGCTTCAGCTGCCTTACTGGGGAAGCAAGGCGCCTGTGGAGGTAGCAAGAGCAATTTAAGCATGTGAATACAACAAACCCACTTTCTCCTGGGGCCCACAGCCTGGCTCCTGAGCACATCCACATCACCAGGGTCCCTGTGAGAGCTGCTGTGATTTCTGGGCAGAGGCACACCAGCAGTTCCCTTGGGTGAGGAGCAGGTGTGGAGAGGCAGCCATCAGCTCTGGGCACGCACTGTCTCCAAGCTTTTCTCACCAGGATTTTGAAGCCATTTGGTAGAGAATTCACAAAATTCACATTTGACTGGGGTTTCTAACTTTCCTTAACATTCATAGCTAAAGATCTGAGAAAAGTCTCTCTTGTTTAAAACACTTCAACTAAAATTAACAGTGCTTTTCATTAGAAAACTTGCATGAATTCCCTGATCAAGAGCCTGTGCCTCTGGTCACAAATTGAGTTGCACTTCTTGGGGAAAAAGCAGAGGGCTGGGCAGGTGTGTCAGTAGTCTTTCTGAAGCAGACATGAGAGAACTGCACCAAATATTTTGTACATCCAAATAAATGCTGAAACAGCTGCTGAAACTTATGTCCCAACCACTCCCTTTGTAGCAAAGTTTAAACATTAAGAGCACATTAAGAGCTTTGAGGCTCCATGGCTCAGGTGCAGAGTTGTTACAGACTCATTTATTTATTACACCAGTAATAAATATAGCCTAGTAGCTTCACTTTTGCTTTGCTTCTAATAAAGTACTCAGGGCAGGATCTTCTCAGTATACATCTACCCTCATTATTTTTTTATTGCATATACATTTTATTGCATATAAATATCAACTAACATAAAGGACTGTCTAATTAAATCTTTTGCTTTATGACTACCTGTGAAATTAATTGGGAAGAGCAAAGAACTTTATTGTTTTGCAAAAGCAAAGTAACTTGATTTAATCCACCTACTGAAGTTTGTACAGATTCTATTAGGGCATGTTTTCCCAACAAGCCTTTCAAATTCAGTAGTCACCATACACATAAAAGTCAAGCAAACACACAAAATAATTTGGAGAAACTAAGACAAAAATCACCTTGATGCGTGAGTAGTTTGATGCACTTATCCCTACCCGTGTCTGATCAAACATTATGCAGCACAACCAAAGCCTATTACAACAGGGGTTTTGCACAGTGTTGCTGTGCAGCTCCTTCCCACGTGACGAGAGAGCAGAGAGGGAACATCTGCTGATGTTTCAGACAAGCTGGTGCCTGGCAGCGCTTGTGTCTCCTGGCTATCGTGCAGGTATAGGTGGCAGGGTTAGAGGTGATTCAGTGCTAGAGTCATACTCTGGGAGACAAACTGTGTTTCTCCACATGCCTTTCAGAGGAAGAGTTAGAATAGGGCTACCTGCAATTAAAGTTGTTTGACCCTGAGAAGTTTGAATGACCAGAACTGCTCTGGGCTCCTGTGAAATACTGCATTGACCTCCACGCTCTTATGCAAGATGTGCTGCTTGTGAGGCTATAGCCAGGGCTGCTGCTGTGGCCTCACACCTCCCTCTGGTGCAGTGCGACTGCTCTGAGGAGGACACTCACACTTTGTTCTTCAGCAGATGTTCTGTATCTATATCTGGCTACAGCCTTTCCTGAACCATGCTGGGTGCTGCAGGTGATATACCAGCAACACTAAGGAATAATGTGTTTAAAAAAGTATATCCTAATTAACTTTTTAATACTCATTTTCCCTAGCACCAGCCTCATTAGATCTCTGTGTGTGAAATATTTGTTTAGCCAGTTGTTATTATATTGCTAATCATGAGGACTGGCTTGTTGCCTGGATGCTTCACCCAAGCCACAATATCACAACTACAAATACAGAACTATAAAACAAATCACTCCTTAATCTTCAAGATTATGCTGCTGTGCTGATCCCTGCACTGCAGGTAACTATATTTTTTGAGCAACACAAAATGAGCTCTTGATAAACATGATGTGCAATGAGAGATTCAGGTCATATTTTAAATTTATTATTCTGAATTTGTCCTTTCTAATTTCTGTAAAGCCTCTATGTCTCTGGGGCATTTTCTTAAATGGAAAAACTTCTCGCACATCAATGATGTAATGCAACAGTACTTGGGCTGTTGCACTTCTACACAGAAGGGCAATCTGCACAAGCTCCCTGAAATGAAGAGTTTGCACCCCAGTCCTTGTCTCATGGCTGAGGGAACAGAAGGAGGTTTCCATCCATACTGGGCCTCTGGGGATTCTATTTCTACATCCAGATCCACCAATCTGTCGCCACTCTCTTGGGAATATGAGTGGCATTTAAAAAAGTGGGCTAAACAAGGGGAACCTCAAACTTCTGGGCTTCAACTATGCCCTCCTCTCTTAGAGATTCCTTTGGAGGACAAAATCCCATATCATCCTTCTTCTTCTGCCCCTGGGACAAGACATTAAATTGCCAATTTTGAGACTGTACTGCAGGGTCCTTTACACACTTTCTCTTTTTGTTACTAGCTTCTATATTTCTGGATAAAGTTTTTCAGCGGAGTTCAGCATTTTTCCTGAATGATGTTGTCCAGCTTCCATGGGTGGAATGATTGGAACATCACAAGGGACAAGGAGATGTTGTCAATGCATCATTTAATAACTTTTAGACATACACAGTACTTGGTCCTTCAGAGGCTGATCCAGGCCTGACCTCAATGAAGAGAACACTACACTGTCCATCCAGCTCATAAAGCCCATGTTATCCCTGCCATTTCACTCACAGATGTGTGAAACTTTGTTGAAGCCATTAACCCCACCTGTAATGGACTTGTTTACCACCCTTAAAGCAGTTACTCCATAATTAAGTACGTGGACAGTGATGACCTTCATCTACCCCCTGGGTATTTTCCATAAATACCCACTTCAGTGTTCAAGTAAGATAAGATCACTGCCAGGGATGCTGTTTAGGAAGAGCTTTAAGGGATAATACAGATACTAATGGTTAACAATCTTCAAATCAGAACATGTTGCTCTAGAAAACAACTTTTTTGGACCAATGCTGAAGGCAAATTTCCTAGTGTGGCTTTGGATGGAGTCGGAGATGAAGGAGCTTTATGGCACAAATAAAAACAAGTCACACTCTGGACAGGGAAGGGCAGTGGTCAGTCTTTGGGATGGGGGAAGTCAATTTTTAAGTAGTGTTGTCTCTTTGACTCCATGATGCTTTGGAAGAGCAGACGACATGTTGTTAATGTTGTTAACCCGCTCTGAGAGTAGGAGTCAGATGTGCACAAAACACACACAGGGTTTCTCTGGGCAGTCCAGCACGTCTACACTTTGACCAGGCTTGAGAGGTGAAGTGTCCCAGCTCCATAAGAGCCTGACTTGGCTCCTGCTCCTGGCAGCAAGAGGTGAGGGGAGAAGGTGCCCAGAGGGTCCAGACTGCACTCCTGGATGTCCTTCCAGCTGTGCTCTTAATGTGACAAGGGCTGGGCATCCATTTGAGCAGGACCAAGCTCACTTAGGAAAGGTCAGTGAGGCTCACATGCTAAGAAGAGCAGAGCAAGTAATATGATAAATTTAAAATAGAACTGTGTGGAAGAATAGAAAAGAAGCCATAATGTTTTTTTCTCAGCAGCTGACATTTGGTATTCTCAAAGTGTTAAACAAATGACACCTCAGTTATTGTTTGCAAATATAAACTGACTCTTGGACAGATGGTCTAAGCTTCCCCATCTAACCAACAGCAAATAACAACCTCTCCTAAGCACCTCTCTTGACTCAGCTACCAATTTACTCTATGAGACTGGATGAGTAACTTAATTTCCCTTTATTTTTACATATATCTAAGACCCTACTGAGCCTATGAATAAATGGATATCTTGATATACAGACATATATCCTCTACTTGTCCATTTAATACAGTTTAATATTTGAATTTTTAATGTAATAGGATTCAGTTCTTCATAATGAATAAAACACAGGGCTGTATCAGTGCTCAGTGTCCTTGCAGAATAGAGGTGTCCTAATGCTTAATTCATGTTTGCAAAATAAACTGATGGCCAAGGCTTAAAGACACCAAATGCTGAAGACTTTGTTGAAGGTTTTATGTGAAGGGGCTTCGTGGTGGCCCAGCACCCCTTTGCATGGCTTCCCCTTGCCTGGAGGAGGGGAGGGGGCTCTGCTTCTGAGCCTCTGTGCGAGCTGAGAGCCCGGGAGAAGCATTGACAGCAGCTGAGAGTCTGGAGAAAGGCAGAAAATGGATGATCCACTGTGACCAGAGTTCCCTCCTGCACCGTAAAGAGTCTTCTCGCCACAGGCACACCAGTGGCTAACCCCACCCGCGGCTGATGGAAACAAGGCAAGACCCCTCCCAGTGGAGCTCGGCTGCACACTGAATTATCTGTGGCCCTGGAGTGATGTTTAGAAGGAACCAGCAAATGGGAGTGTGCTTAATTAAAGTTGACAGTCATAATGGCACTGCCTGTAATAGTATCAGGAGATTATCAATTACAGGCCAGTGCTGCAGGCTGGGTGACGACCCTGCCAAGGTGTGACCCCTATACCAACCCTGTCTGGCCAGATCTCAGTATCTGCTTTTTAATGCTGAACATTCCCTGTTGATAAGGAAGAGAAAACAGCTTTTTCCCTCCTCATGTCCATCTCCAGCTGCTCGCTGTACCATGCAAACATTGATTATTGAGAAATCTAGGTTAGGGTTTGTCTAATTGATTGCTAATACAATATTAAGTAAGTGAACAAACAAGTTATAGGAAAGGGCTTAGGAGGAAGAAGATGCAAAGTGCCCTTTCCTCTTCTGACGAATGGATTGAGTATTTTTGTATTTACTTTCTTAAGCTATGTCCAGGTTAAAAATTGGGGCAGTTTGGGACACCAGGAAGAAACTCAAATACGCCAGCTGGAGTGGGATAGTGAGGGATCTCAGTGAGAGGATACAGGGCATTAATTATCAGTTTTATCTCTGCCAGTTTCTGCTGGTGCAGATGCAGATAAATGATTCCCACATTTAGTGCCTTCTGCAGACAGGAAGGCCATGCTGGAGGCATGTAATTCAGCTTGCATCTGCAGTCTCCCTACTTCAACCACAAAGCTTCTGCAATATGGACTGTTTTTTAAATCAGTCTGCACACCCATTTGTAGCAGACCTTCCTTCTTTTTGCACATTCTGCACTGATAAATGGATGCTCCCAATGCCTGCCCAGAGATTCTTTCCCTAATGTAAGTGAATCCTCTCCCTGTACTGGCTGTGCATCAGAACATAACACACTGGAGGCAAAGCATCTTTAGAAAATGAAAGAAATCACAGTGCTCAGGAAAGTCTGTTTTTCAGAAGTTGCTTCAAGGCCTCAGCTGTTGCATGCTGTAGTTTCCTCCTGAAGTTGGCACTTACTCATGGGTCTGGATCCCTATTTTGCTTCCAAGCAACCAGTGACATGTGTCAAACACCAATCTTCTGACTTGGCAGAAAATTCAAATGCGACAACAGCTTCTACAGAAGGTGAGAGCAGCTCTCCTTTAATTTTTTTTTTTCTGTACTCCTTTTTCTCAAAAAGCTCCAGGATCTTAATTACAGCAACACTCCCCAGTGGAATGAGAGAACTCCGATTGAGTAGGGTAATGAGGTGCATGATTAACAGTGAAATTGACTCATGCCTCCAGTCAATACTTTGATATCTCATCTATTGAAGTAAGTACATTTTAACATTAATCCCAGGAGAATTTGGTATATGTGTGTGCACTGCAGTCAGAGGATCCAACAGATGGGTTCAAACCCAGTCCAAGGAATGTGGGAATACAAGTGAGAAAGGAAATAAAGAGATTCTAAAAAGAAGAGGTTCATAGCTTTCAAGATGGGCTTAGCACTTCTTTGGAAATGTGACATAGTTCCTGTAAATGCAGAAGTTTTGGGGGGTTTTGTGACATTCAGGACTCCCAAATCAAGTTACTAATGTGGTAGAAAAAGCATTAGAATAAACTTTATCCTGGCACAGAAGATAAATTATGTATTTGGACATGAACTCATATATACAACAAAGGCAGAAAAAAGTCCACACTGGTGGAGATATTAGTGGGATGTATGTATATACTGACAATATTATAAAATAATCTAAAGAGTTTTAGCAGGTATATGGGATTCAAGAGATCCTTAAAGCTCACATCCCTCTTTTACATCCTCATCCAGATATAAGAAATGCAGCTGCCTCTGACTTTGCTAAAGGGTTCAGAAGGACAGGCTGTTCATACTGCACACTTCTGGGTAGTTTCAACAGTGCAGTAGCTGCTGACAACACCTAAAATGCTGTAATTGAGACCATTTGTCTGGGGACATGCCCTAACCCGTTCCACCTCCCCCTCCTGAAGCATTAAGGAAGCAAACCCCAGAGCTCAAGGCAGAAAGGAGCTTTGGTTCTCGCAGAAGAAAAGCAAGGTCAAGCAGGAGACCTTTAGAGGATCAGACAGGAAAGGGAGCTCCTGGGCAGAGAAATTGTAAGAAAGGGATTGGGAACTGTCAGTGAGACTCCTCTGTTCTTTGGTTTGGACTCACTGGTGCTGTGGGGAGAAGGGCACTTGGTATACTGGCAAAGCAGTGGGATATGCCAGAGAAATGCCAAATTCCATCCTCAGTTCCTCCCCAAAAAGAAACAACATGAAATTTAAAATACCATTTTTCTGAACTTTCTGAATCATTATATTATTCAAATGCCAGAGCACCACATCATCCATGTGTTGGTACCACACTTCTTTTCAACAGGTAAGGAACCCGGTGCAGAGAGGTTGATATAACTTAAACCATGCTTTTTAAAAATCAGCTGAAATTCTGGATGCCTCCATTTGAGGACTCTGTGGCCAGGACTTGTGATCTCTGATGCTAATTGGACACAGCCACCAGTCCAGAGAAGATGAGCAGGAGCCTCCATGGTGCACTAATGCTGATAGTTGTTCACCTTAGTTGGGCTCCACAAATTAGAAAATTATCTTATCTATTTTTACCCATTTTCCCTAACAACATGGGCAATGAGCCTCCCAGTATTTTTCTTGGACACATTCCTGGAGAGTTGGAATAGTTTTAGAGTGCTTTTCCTATGAGAACTCCAGCAGTTCAGAAGTGAAAAGTTGTTTAAAATAGCTTAAAATACTCTGGGAAGGGTTAAGTCACAGTCACAACTGTTCATTCACATTCAGACCTCTGACCTTCTAGGGATAATGCTGGCACATTAGCCAGAGTGTGATTCCCAGGGCCTGACTGAATTCTTGTGCAATGCAGGCATGTCAAGGTCCACGTTTTTATCCACCCTTGCAGCTGTGTTAATTTGGTGGGGTGACTTTGCTGGGTGAGGGTGGGACCTGATGCATGGCAGACCTGGAGTATTGGTTAATGTGGGAAATTTGAGTGTTTCAGACAAGCTGCCAATCACTTAGGTCTCTTCAAAGCCACGGTAGGGTCACCGCCCTCTGCTCTGGATGTGGCTGAGCAACTCTCAGTTGCTAATTGCTAAGTTACTAATGAGCTCATGCTTAAGGCGGTGAGTTTTATTCTTTGCTTTAGCATTCCAGGTCCAACTTCTTAAGGTCAGAAGTGGGTCACCAGCTACATAGTGCAATGCATTATTTTCTGGTCCCCTGAGAGCACAGCCTGATGGCTGTACCCTTCACCCACACCCCTCTGCCTCCTCCAATCTGGCACGGTAGAACAGTTCCCTGAGGTCTGCCACAAGCAAGTACTTAATGGGATATGTGCTGTGGGGGATGGGACAGCATGGTGATTCCTGACACCAGGGCATGGCAAACTGGGGCAGGAGCAGAGCACTTACCACTCATCCTAGCGGAGATGTGCTGCACCTTTTCCAGGGAGGCCACAGGGCAGCCAGTCCCAATAGCCATGCCCAACGTGGGCAGCTTGCTCCTGCTGGCTGATGAATGATGCAGCTCTGCGGGAGCCTGCCAAGGGGCTCGTGGCTGAATCTGCCTTGTAGGCTAGGCAGCGTGGGAGGCAGGAGCCTGGCAGGGAGCAGTGAGTGGCAGGCCTGGGGCTGTTCAGCTCTGCACATCCACATGCCCTGGATGTGCCACCTGTGGCGGGGCCAGCTGCCCTTCCAGTCTGACTTGCAAAGGGACCGTGGTGCAAGCACGGGAATGCAGAGTGAGGCCACAAAACTCCTGCTCTGAGGTTGGGAGCTGTTTCTTCGGTCTTTCTGTCTGTTGGCTTTGGGGTGGAGGAAAAAGAAGGTTGTCAGCCTGAATGGATGCCTTGGCCCTGGAGCTTGTAATTTTTCCAGAGCTATTGCAGTCCTGGCAAACTGCTGGTCCCAGGCCCAGCTGTGGGCTGCCACGGTGACCATGGGACTTGAGCCGCTACACCCACAGCTCACCACCGACTGCTCCACCTTTCTGACAAACCAGCAGGATAGACGGCAACAAAGCAGGGGTCACTCCAGTTTGGACTTAAACTCAAAGACCTGGACTTCTTCCAGCTTTAGGCCAGACATGAAAGAGAGGAGTAAGTCACAAAGGGAAGCTGGCCTCACAGCTGACTCCAAAATGTTCCCAGACTGGCAAGCACCCGTGTTACATAGATTTTCGATCCAGACACGGGCAGCTTTGTAAAAGACAGTGTCCCCTTGAGATTTCTATGTACCCACATCAGTCCTACAGTGCTCTCTCATGCCCTTGCAAAACCAGAAGGGCCCTGAGAAATGTGGATCTCTTCCTGCAAGACCTGAATGCTGGACACCATGCTGCAGCTCCATCCCAAGGCAGGGCTGCTTCCATGCCTGCTCTGGGGGCTTGTGTGGGAACCCCCAGATGCAACCTGCCAGTGGTTCCATCACCATGAACTGCATCCAACAGGGATTTGCTGCTGCCAGCTTCTTCCTTCACCTTGTGGAAGCACAGTTTGATCATCACATGGCTGGTAAGTGCTGCAATACCTCCCTGAGTTGCAGGTTTCTTCCTGCTCTCCCAGATTTGTATGGTGTCAGGTGCTTTCTCCACACACGTGGCCTGAGCCACCAAATGCTCACATTCAGAACTTGCAGTTCCCTGTTGATGCATACCCTGCACACTGCTCCTCAACAGCTCAAGATACAGCTGGTTTTCTGGCTTGATTTTTCTGAACTTCTTTCTTCCACTCATCCAGACTGAAAAATACAGGATCTGAAGAAACTTCAACACATTCCACAATTCTATCCTGTGCACTAAGTAATTCCTTAACTCATTATTGCTGTTACTTTTTCAGAGATGATTTGACTTCTGGGTTTGTCTGTCTCAACCCTGTGTCAACAATGACCAGAAGCTGGATGAAAGAGGAATTAATTTCTGACAGTCAGTCCCACTTTCTCCTGTAATGTGATATTTTACCATATTGGGGTTTTCAGCCCTTCAGGGGAATAGTTTCAATAAAAAAAAATGACATTTCAGAAAGGAGTTATTCTTTCTTTTGCATTTGACATATAATTTCCCCTAAAGAGAACAGCAGACATCCATGCAAGATACTTGAACTATCTATACACAGTAAGAACAAAGTCTGAACAGCTATGTTATCCTGACTTGTTTTGATGCAACACTGGTAGTAAAAGTGTGCTGTTTTTATTAGCATTATAAAATGACTGTAACATAGAACCCTCTTTGGGATGGTGAAGGGGATCAACACCCCTCTTGCTGAGGTTGCTCTTGTTCATATCAGCATATATCTGTGTAAGATGTTCGTATGTGAAAGAGAAGATCAAAAGGAGGCTCTGTAAAAGCTTTTATTTACAAGATTATTATATCTTATTATTTTATTTTCATGCATTTTATTATTTTTAAAAGATGCAGCCCTCATGAAAAGCAGAGATGATCAGCCAGCTCTCCAGTCCATGCTGGGCCAGGTCACTTAGCTCACCCTGGGCAAGCAGCCACCTCTGTCCAATACCATCATTTTCTTTCTCTGCTTCAGAAATTAAAATATGGAATTAATTTAGCTCACTATGAAATTTAAAACTTTTGAGCAGCCACAGTGGTCATTTCTAAAATATCTCAAGTCCCACACTAAACAGTAATTTCAGTTGTTACTCAAACCTGTGTGGAAAATATGCTGAGCAAATCTTGAAGCTTTTGCGACTTGGAAGAAAACAGTTTTCCAGTCTCCCAGCTGGTAGATCACTGCTGGATTGCAGTGCTTGCTGCAGTGGTGCAGATGGCTCTTGGCCACAAGGCACCTGGGATCTGCGCCTGGGCTTCAGCCTTTGGAAAACGCACACTGAAACCCATAAAATTCCGAGGAGAAAACCGCTATAAAACCCCCCTGAGACCGGATTATGTGAGCGGCTGTGTCCCGGTGCTGCAGCTGCACCAGAGGTCGGGCAGTTTGCCAGTGAAAAGCAGGTGCAGGCAGGGTCCAGCCCCTACCCCGGGCCCCCGTCTGACCCAGCAGTGTCCATCGACAGGACCAAACAGCCACCAGAGACCCATTTCAGGTTATCCCTTGGCCTGCTCTGACTGAAGGGGACATGGGAGGGACTTGGTGCATGGTCATTGGAGACATGGAACACAGGACAAATGGGTACCCGTGGATGGGTGCCTATGGATGACTTTTGCTAGAGCTGCAGGTGCGACACTCTCCTACTGCTTCGATTCTAGCCTCCAGTAACATACGGCACTTTCCTCTCAGATAACTCAGTGCCCTCCCAAAGAGGCTCTAATGGCAAGATAACTTCAACTATCTTACTAATCACTGTTTTCGAAGAAGCAGCTTGTGGTAAGGCATCAAACTATCAAAATCTAAGATTTATCAAAGAGTAGCAGTTGGTAATACAAGCACCTAAATTTCCTGCCTGTGTCTTGACAAAGTTGCAGATTGAGTCACGCTTCCTGACACATTAATAAACAGGTTCCATGCGTGGGAAAAGGGAAACGGGTGGTGTTTGTTCCTGCAGAGGAAAACCAGAGAAGCACCTTGGAGCCCACAGAATTTTCCAAGCCTATTCCTCTTTGCTTATTTAAGAGCTTTATTTATTTTTTTTTTAATAAAAGCAAGTTTACAGAGATAGGAAGACAATAAAAGGCAGTGTCATTTCCTAGCTTGTTAATGCTAGATAAAGGTGACAGTCTGAACAAAATCATCCTTGTCCTTATAATTTTCCTTGTTTGATTGCTTAAAAATAAACCAGTTTAATAAAGGTTCTGAGATACAAATGCCACATGGCAATATTGACAGGAGCGAAGGAAAACACAATAATCATGTTAGTTCTATCCCTCAGATTAATTACTTAGATAAAATACACATTTACCTCATTCTAGACAGAAAAATGTAATTTACCAGCCAGTGATTTAGCCAGGCACCCTGCTGTTAAAAGCCAGACCTGGCTGATCCTAGCTAGGAGGAAAAGATGAGCTCCAAGCCTTGTAAAGGACAGGCTTCTCCTCCCCTCTGCAGCAGCAGCCACTGTGGCAAGGCTTGTGCCTGCTCCTCCTTCAGCTCCAGACAGGAGCAGCTTTAGGACACAGCGGATCCATTTTAATCCCTCTTCAGTATGTTTCCTTAGGACTCAACACACCTGCATCTAAGAAAGTCCACCACTGGGGAGGTTTTGTCCCTGTGGTTTCACTGTAACCCAGGACACTTCAGGGGCAGTGGAGGTCCCAGCTGGAAGATGCAGCCTGGACCCTGTGCCAGCATCCTGCCCACTGCTGCCCAGCTGCCCCTCAGAACACCTCAGCCTAAACACAAACTTGGGTCTTATCTTGCCAGAATGCCACAGGTTAAAACAAACAAGATCTGTCAATTGTCTGACAAACTTTAGTTTCCAGGCCATAAAAAAATTATTGAACTAATATTATACCAGCTCAGTGGGGGAAAACTGACAGAGCCAAACCCTAACCTCTGCTCAGCTGAAATTGCATTACAGCAGATTTCTTTCCTAATACCACTGTACTAGCCACTGAAATTAAGGCAACAGTTGCCAGAACTTTTCATGGTCAAGCACTGAAAAATAATTTTCCATAAACATAAGCCCTTATTGCAGGGAATACCCCAACTTGGACTTAAACCAGTAAGGCCAAAATCTTGAAAGAATTCTTATTTAGGCACTCAGAAGGTGCCTTGACATATCTGAAGCACTAAGTAAAGAGCAGCCTTCCTGAGGGAGGACATGCAGAGGAAGCTGCTGCTTAGAAGCACTTTGGGCTTCAACAGCTCCCATACTTGAGGTCATTGGGTCTCAAGGTTAGACCAGGTCCTTGGTGTTGGTTTGGCTGCTGTGATGGCTGAGGGGTTTCTTCTTTCCAGAGCTGAGGTGCATGGAAACTCAGTTTCCACAGACCAACAAGGATGCTGCAAACAGCATCCTCTTTGCTTTTCTTCACAGAGTCCAGGAGGAAAATGTCCCATACTGCTGCTGACCTGAACCCATCATCAAGGCAAAATGGAGCATTATGTTGTCCTGTCATAAGGGAGGAGGTTGGAGTACTGTGGGGCCTTGCAGCTAAAGGCAAGATAACTTGTGTGTAAAATGAGAGGAAAATGGTAAGACGTAAAGACAGGTATTTTATCTAAATTCCAGAGGTCAGAGAAAGCACCAGTTTCTTGAAACTACCCGAGTTATCCAAGTGGAAATTGACTCAAAGAAGCTTAGAACTGCTGGAACACAGTGCTGTCGAGAGCCAGTCCTGATGTTCCCAGAAACTTCCTTTGTGTCACAGCCAAGGTTTTTTCAGCCTCCTCCCCACCATTCAGCTCTGGGAGCATGTTTTATCCTAGGAAAGTAATTCATAGAACTGTGTTTCAACATCGCATGCTAAGCTCTTTTGGAAACAACCTGAGTGGTACTTGGTTCAACATCTTCTCCCCCCAAAACACACAGTGTTACAGGTAAAAATAATGGTAAATAGTAAATAAATACAGTATCACCTGTAAGAATTGATGAGGTGAATGTTTCTGAGTGGGTGCCCCATCTCATTCCACTGCCTCCACCCTGCTGGAGGTGGGCAGAGCCAGGGCAGGGGACGCTTGCCTGGACGTGGCTGTAAGGGCTCATGGCTGGCTGGGTACACGGCCCAAGGCAGGAGGACACAGCCCCCACAAAGCAGCAGCTGTACTGCTCGCTTTTATTAAAGTCTTTTGTTGCATAATTGATATCTGTGTGAACCCTTGGGAAGCAGCAGGTGCAAGTAGTTCAAACCAATGCTTTCAATAACCTTGTATTAATGATAAATAGTCATGTATAGCTGATACAGGTGATCACACCGCTCTGCTTCAGCCCTCTGGAAAGGTCTGTTCTGGCTGCAAAGACAGGCCCCCAGTCCTTGGATAACCTCTTCTCCCTCCCTGATCCCCAGAGGCAGACACAGGATTTTTGGCCAGTAAACAGTCCCCAGCTGTCTGGCTTGGGGGCAGAGGCAGCATCACTCCCACCTTCTCCACAGGCAACTCTGGTTCTGTGTTGGCTTGGAAGCAGAATTCTGGACAACTTCCCCTATTGCTCTCCTGCAAAAATGCCGGAAGTGAGAAACCCCAGTCAAGGTGAGGTGTTATGGCCACACACATCAGGGACAAACCAGGTGTGTCCTGGTCCTTGACACCCTATTGCCTGGCACGAGGAAGATGTTCCCTTTCTGTGACTGCAGATGGGATCACTTGCAGGGTACTGGCAGTGGCCTTGGAAAACCAGGCTCCATGGGGCCAGGGCCACGGAGCTGCAGCCCACGGTGTCTCCCAGCACCCCTGAAGAAGGGGCACATGCAGCTCTGCAAAGGCAAACCATGTGTTGCTTTTGGGAAGCAAGGGCTACCAGAGTTTGTATGTCAACTGTTTGTGGCCAGCTGAGTGTCCCATAGAGGTCAAAGTCATGGTTCACGAGGATAATAGGGCCCAGAAGAATCAAGGCTTTGCAAAACAAAACCAAGACTCTCACCTTCAAGTGCATAAATATGTTTTTAGGAGATTCCACTTGGGAAAGTCTCGATCTCCATATCCACTTGGCAGACACGGACAGGCAATTCAAGCTAAGCTAGCTTTATTGTAGAGGGAAGCTTTGAACATCAGCATGAACAGCTGGGGAAATACCAATTTCTGCTCTTTGTTTCCTCTGCTGCAGCTGTGCAGCCTCCCCAGTTGTTGCAGCAGGAGTGGAGATGGGACATTCATGGGCAGGGATCTTGCCAATCAACTAACACCCTGTTTGGGTAGAAAAATGGCATTCCCATCCCTCATTCAGCAGAATGTGTTTTCTAATTACAAATTAAACACTAATTGTGAACCGTGTTTTCTCATTGCTAAAAATATCAACACAAATGCTTTCAACAAGCTTTCTAATCTTTTAAATTGAGCAATTTAGGACAATTATTGCTTGAATTTGCACATGCAGACTACATCCAATCCAGGTTGCTTCAAGACACGAGTGTTAAGGTGATATTTTTTATAAGCTATTGAGAAAACACATCAAGTATATTAGCCCTAAACTGTAGAAAGTGCTGTCTTTGGTAATGTTTCTTTTTACTATGAATGCAAAAGCAGGCTCCTTTTCTGTGGGAAAAAATCAACATTCACACTATCCCACTCCACTAAGCTCAGGTGTTCCCCATACCCTATCAGTTATTTTGCTGCAGTTGATTAATTTCAGCTTTGCTAACTTCAGCAAATAAAAACATTCATTTCTTATCACAGACCTTTACCAAACACACGTGCTTGATTTTGCAGAACATCTGGAGCCCATCCCTTTGCTGCTACAGAGCTCAGATTCTTGCTTATTTGTGTCCTCCTCCAGTTTCTCCTCAAAGAATGTGGACTCAAAATACTTGTTTTTTTTTTGTAATTTGCCTGATTTGAACAGAACATACAAACATGAAAACCTGCATATACAACATCTGCCTGAAAAAAAGTTAAAATTCAGCATAGGAAAGGTCAGTTCTAGACAAAACATTCACCCATGCTCCTGATTCTCGACTAGAAAAGCCTAAGCAATGGCACAAAAAGGCTATTGCTTCTCTCTTCTTATCTTCTACTCTCTCGCAAGAAGTCTCTTATATGGTATTTGACCTGTCAGACTTTTAACCTCATTACTAGCAAACATTTGTAATAATAAATCAGCAACTTTTGTTTTTTCCCCTCCAAGCTGAAAAAGCATCTCTGTATTACCAGCCCAATCTTTTTGCACATCTTGAGTCATTTATGCCTCGGATCCAGTCTATGGTTCATGATCCCTCCAGTTCCTTGAGCTGCCTGGAATATCAGATACTTTCTCCAAACAGGTTGCAGCGACTCCTTGATGAACAGCTAATTCAAGGATTTGATTCAAGCAGTATTGCCAGGAAGCAACATTAGGTAGGGAAAACTCAGAAGATCATTCCACTATTTGTGGAATGCAGTGGTGGGATCCAGTTTTGCCACCAGCCCAACATTGAGTACCCTAAAATAGAGATGGAATCAGTGAGTGCATTTCTGAAAGGAAACTGTGTATCTAAAAGGATTATTTATGTGGGTGCATGCGCATGGATGCCTGCTAGAATAATGCAGATAATTTTGGGAGCTGATATTCATCTGTCACAATTTTTGGTTTGCTGACATCTGTCTGCCTGTTTCCAAGTCAAGGCTTTCAAACTCAAGCTGTAGGGCAGGAAGAAAACATACAAATGAGAGCACATGTAATTCTGATGGATTCTTTGTATTATTCTTACAGTTTCATATCTAAATATCTAGCAACATATTAATGTCAAATCTTATAATCAGGCTGCAGTTGGTTGGCAGAGAAAGCCATTCTCTCTGGTAAAGCAATATGTCTCTCATCTGTATTGATGAGAAATTAGCAGATTAATTACATTCCAGTTCTGATTTCCCCCTTGTTAATGTTATCTGCAATCAAGCAATAAAGTCACTTCCTTTGCACAGGGTCTTAGTATGCATGTGGCTGACCTGGTACAGCAAATAAAGCACAGATCAGGTGTCAGCAAACCAAGGTGGCAAAGAAGAGTTTGATGTCACAGGAGGGCTTGTGAGGATGCACACAAACCCTCTTTCGCAGAAACCCAAATCTGTCTCCAAGTACATCTGCCTAATTGAACATGTACCAAGATGAGCAGACTCTGAAGCAAACAGGCCTTTTCTAGGCTGCAGAGCATCAGGGAAAGAGTAGTTTTGTTCTTGCTACCCCTGCCCGCCTCCCTCTGCAGCCTCCTCCACCTGAGCAGCTCCTGCCCTCCCTCAGTGTGTCTGCCAGCCGCTTTCCCTGCACCGCCGCCGGCCAGCCCGGAGGGGACGGCTCCTCTCACCTCCTTCCGAAGGGAAGGGCGGCACAACGCGCTCCGTCCTTCCGACCGCAGCCCCGGGACTGGGCGGGCACAGTCGGGGGGGGGCAAACAAATATAAATAAATAATGTGGCGCTCCCTGTCAACCCTGTTCCTCATTTTTCATCATTTTCACTCTGTATGCTTGGTACCTGGAGCGGTTTCAGTCCAGGAAGGAAGGAAATAAAACTGGACTTTTCAATCACAAAATAGCCCATTGTGCTCTCAAGGCAGTGAGATACAGCAGCTGGGAAACGACATTCCTGTTTTCTGTGAGTTATGATGACCATTTATTTCTGGTGCTAGGCTACAGAGCATGGAAATATAGGGTCAGTATCTGCAAAATATTTTCAAAACCCCTAAAGTGATATTCTGGTCTCTAGTTTAACTGCCCAGCAGTTTGATAGTCTCTCAAGAAGAGACTTGGCACTTGGAGTACTTCCCACCACTTAGGGGAGAGGCTAGCAGAGTCTCGTTCACTGCAATGCCATTTGTTCAGCGAGGCAACCTCCCAGCAGAAAGGCACCATCATGAGGAGCTGCTTGTCGGAATGGTGTCCTTATGTCACCTTTGACCTGCAGCTGTGGCTCACTTCACAAATTTACACAGATGACATTGGGGACCAACACCACTGACTGGAGGTAGGAAGTACATCCTAGCCTTTAACTCAAAAGGTGACTTTTTAAAAAAAAAATTATCTTCAGAGAGACTACAACACACGGTCTTGCATGTTCTTGCACTGCATCTGTGCAGGCAATGAACTGTGAGACAGAAATTCCACTGTGCTTGAACAAAAGGTTTGTGGAACAGCTATTTCTTGTCTAGCTCTGAAACTGTTTAGCACTGTCCAGAACACAGGGCTGATGCTATTCAAGTGCCCCACATCAAAGACTTTATCCTCATCCTCATCACAAGGTCAACACTACAAAAGCCCAAACTGATACTGGAATAAAAGAGCTCAGTTCATTAGGCAAAAGTTAGCAGAAATCTTCTAGTGCTTACCCCTGTGAAACTTCTACCATAAAGTCTGGAATACTGAAGAAAAGAATACTAATCTATGATGAAGAGTTTTGTAACAGCTTCTTCAGTAGGTTTCACCAATAAGAAAGTATCTGTGCATTCCAAAGTTATTGTCTCAACAGAAACAAACATGTGAAAACCACAAAACCCCCCAAAAATCCCAAATAAAAAACCCCAAAAACCTCCCAAAAAAACCCCCACTCCCCCCAAAAAACCCCAAACAAAAAAAAAAAAAAAGGGGAAAAAAAGGGAAACCAAAAGAGAAAAGGAAGTAAGAATAGATATAAAGCTGTAAGGTGTTTATATTACTAATAATGTTACCCCAAAAATATCAGAATATACTGAAATATCCAAAGATTCAGTATTTTGGAAGTGTTTAAATCATGAAACTGAATGTGTGTAGAAAATGAGCAAAGGTCCTTTACTTGATCTCCTCCCATGCCAATCAGCTCCCCCAGGGTTCAAAAGTACCCCATGATTCTGGCTTTAGTACCAGAATTGAAAAGAAAACGGGCAACAGGAACAAGGCAAAATGCAACAAATGTGATAGAGGGCAGACACAACTTAGAATAAATGTTCTCTTTTATTATTCAGTTTATCCAAACATTTCAGTTTTCTCTGCAAGATCAGAATCAGAGTAGCAATACAGTCGTTTGTGCACTGTAACACTTCCACAGGAGCCTGCGTGACAGACTTCACGCACAGGACCTAATGCTGTGTGTTCAAGCCACATGAAAACTGAACCACATCCTTTGGAGCAAGAGTGACAAATTGCTTGCAGTCATCTTTTCATGACCCAGCTGTGAGCACCACACAAAAACCCAAGAAATTTCTTAAGGAGAGAAAGTGACCTTGTGTGATTGTCTACTGATAAATTGCAATTACAGAATGCCACAATCCGACAACAGAACTTCTACAGTAGGTCTGGTATTTTGGGTTTTACTATAAATATTTGATGAGGTTTGTTTATTAGTATATTTGGTGAGTGTTTAGACGAGAAATTTTTAATGTTTTGATAGATTTCATATAGAAATAGTTTTAATTAAGTACGCAAAGCTTTAGAAAATAAATGTTTCAATAAGATCTGATTAAGACGTACTAATGAGAGAGGTATCAGAAAATGCAGTTAAAATATACAAATTTCAAGTGCAAAAAGAAACACCATTACTTCTCAACAGTTTAAACCTTCCTTCTCAAAACCATCTCTCTTTCTCTAATAAAGCTAAAATACCAGCCTTTAAATAGGCAGCCCCACTATTCAGTTGGTAGGAAAGATACATCTATTGCACTAGAAGTACAAAGCTAAGAAGAATGCATAATATTTTATTCTTAAACTTATTTACAAAAATATATTGCACCAATCCATTGTCCTTTTTTCCAGTTAATGGTAAGGAAAAGCCTATTATGTACAAAGTTAAAAACAGAAGTGCAAAAGCAGACTGAAAGAAACCAGAAAGAAGTTTATTTAAAATGCTAAATACAGTTTATTACCTGACCATAGCCCACATCCAGTATGACCTAAAATAATTTGTACCAGATATATCTGCAATTTCAGAAATCCTTGCATTTCTCTGCAGAACAAGCCTTATCTTTCACTCTAACCATCAGAGGGTCTACATAAAATGTAAAGGCTAATCAGAGCTTAGCTTAACAGCTTCATTTCTCCAGGTAAGTGATGCTCATTTAGTAAATTGAAAGAGCTACACAGTATTACACACATATTTGAAAGGTAGTGATAAATCAGGCATGATGGTTTTCATCCTTCCGAAACACCATGAGGAAAAGTTTGCTGATGTTTCAGGACTGATAATTCAAAGGCATTTCCAGTCCACATTACATTAGCACAGCATACGGTCCTGTCTCAGTCTACCTGCCACTGGGACTGTCATGATGCATTTCTGGGGTGTAGGTAAGGAGAACAATCATAACCCAGAGATGAAGCAATGCCTGGGAAAAGAAAAAAAATAAATTTAGCACTGACAATCACCATCAGTGACAATCAACAGCAGTAAATAGGAGAGTTCTCAATGAGAGCTGATAAAACTTATTTTGTAGAAATACTTTGATCAAAATATTTTTTCTATTAACCAGATACTTCTAAAAAATAATTGGCATTTGAACAATGAAATGCTAAATCAGATTCTGAAGAAGCTATTTACAGAAAACTAAAGACTTTACACAAGCAGCAAAAATAAAGCAGCCTGTTTTCCTACAGATTTGTGTTTGGTTTCTCTTTTCCTCCATGCCACAGTGACTTCAGTTGTTCCCTCTGATATCCAGTCCCCAGCCAGCACATTATGTGATGTGCCTCGAGTGACTGGTAAGCCACTACTCCTGTGCCAACTGTGCTGACACCAGACTGCAAACCAGCCAAGCTCTGATTTCCTTCTCCTCACCACAGGCACTGACTTGAGGCATTTTTATGAATTCTGTAGGAATGTTAATTCTCATTCAAATTTGGCTGAAATCATCCACTTAGGATAGGTGAAATTATCCACTTAGGAAGGTGCCTGGAGTGCAAAAAGGAATACATAACCCACATTTATTTAAAAAAATATTTTAAAAGACTCAAGTTATAGTAGTCATGGTCAAGGTTTGAGCTGAAAAGGGGTAACTGCACTGACTGCCCAGCTCCCATACAGCCACCATCAAGTTTCCCTTCAGACTGCAGCTTAGGCAGCCGAAGCCTTCAGTGTTTTTAACAAAGCCTGCCTTTCCACAGGTCCCTGCAGCTGACAGGCACCTGCCCTCCAGTGGATAAAGGAGGCATTTCACTTCTAGCAATTGACAGCCTGACAGTTCTGCCCGATGTGGGTGAACAATTTTCTACTATTTGTTTAAGTCTACCAAGAAAAATTTGTCTTGCTACTTTTTCAGCTACTAGAGAAGAGTGATCATTAGCCACTGAAAAAAAAACCAAGTGAAGAATCAAATATTAAAAAAAGCTCTAAAAAATGTTATTTCCTAAATGCAGCGCATGCAGGCATGGCAGGTTAACCTTGGCAACTGGTCACTATTATTCCATATTTTACTACTAGAAATCTACTTTCATAGGCCTTTGAATGGTAGTTACATAAGTGTCTTTAAGACTGCTATACTAAGAATTTCTTGGAAAAACTGAAAACTGCCAAGCAACATGACTCCAAAATGCTGTTGTATAAGTACTATTTGGTCCACTTTCCAAAAATCCACATTGAGTTGTTAATTATAGCCTTTTGAACATCAATCTTGCCATTTAAGACATACTGGCATATAAACTGGCTACGGAAATCTTGCATTCAAGAAAGCTGACTCACCATGTAAATGATTACAAAGACTCTTGCTATGGGGTATCGCCTCAGAAAGATTCCCAGCCGAATGCTACACAGGCAGCAAGAGAAAACAAAACACACAATTCAACACTGAGCAATAAACTCCTGTTCCTCTCATCCCAGTCACCACAAACTCAAACATCATGGCTTTGTTTCTGTCTTGAATTTTCTCAAAAACACACAAGGATTTGTTGTTGTCTTGAATTTTACTTCATGTACTCAAAACATTAAGTGGGGTGAGAAAATTCAGACCATAAAAAATATCCTCCTAATTTTTCTCAATCACAGAAATCCTTTCACAATGAAATTCAAGTACCATGGAAGCACAAAGGATTTTCAATCAATGTATCTTGCTTTCAAAGGACTAAGAAGTATTACCAAAATTTGTTTTTGTTGGTATTTGTTTCAAGTTTTGTAGCAGACCTTTGTTGCGAATACTGTCAATTCACCTAACTTCTCAGAAAGGGATCAAAACAAATTTATTGCTGGAACCGAAATTATTTTCATTTGCTAATTCCTCAAAGAGATTATCTTCCAAGGTAAACAGCTGCACTGGCTTAGAAGGCAGAATCTTGTCTTCATCAGGACTGAAAGAGCACAGATGATAGTCCCCTACTAATACACTCTTACAGTGTTTATCACAGACACAGTCAAAACCTCTGGAAGCAAAAAATGTAGAAGATGGTAATGAATTCAGTTAGATATTTTTTCATAACTTAGGGAACCTTTTGCATCAAAATCTATAAGAGTTTTGTTTAAATAATTGACAGTAATTTGCAGAAGTTTAAGAATATTAATACCATAGGAAAGCACAAATGAAGTGGGTCAATACTTAGTATTTTATACCATACTTCAGCTGCGTTATTTTCAATATTTCCCTTTTGGTGCATAAAAGGGAATAATATGCACCAAGGTGTGTCACTTGAAAACTGTAAAAGGATGACAGCAATTACCAGTGTATTCCCTCAGGACACTCTTACCTAAACTGATCTATAGTACTGGCAGCTTTGCGGACTCTGCCGTACATCCCCGCCACGCTGGTATCCGTGTCACTGAACAGGACAGGAACGCTACGCAGACGAGCACCTGTTAGATGGGAGGAAGTGCAAAAAATCAGCTGTTGTTTCAATAAAACAAATTGATAGTATATAACGAATGTATATAAAAATAATATAAAAATAGTGATCGATATGATTGTACTGTCGTCAATTCTTGATAAACTTACAATCAAGTCAAACTTTTCTTCAACTTCGTTTATTTTTAAAATTTATTAATTTACTAAATGGATGTCTTGATACTCAATTCCATCATGTCACGGTAACTATTATTAGGTGAATAAAATGATGGGCTTGATGCTGGCAGTTTCTCATTTTTTTTACTCTCATACAGTGAAACTTTGATTAGTATTTCTGACACTAACTTGTACATTCAACAATTTTTTACTTTATTTACATTTTTACTATGCATCAACTTTATTTTAAAAAAAGATTTGATAATGTAATGTTATGTTACTTTTGTGTAACTAAACTTCAGCTTTCTGAAGTTACTTATGAACAACTGCTTTGAAAAGCAGAGAAAAAGTCTGGACTGTAATTTCATGCCTCTTGGTGATTGTCCTGTGCTTTTAAGTTACTTAACATATTATATACAAAATGACAAACTACAACTGAAAAGTAACATCTCAACACCAGGGATCAACTGCTGAGGCTGTCCCAGAGACACAGGACTGACAAACCAACCTCACTGGAACCATCATACTTTAAACTGCTTCTCAAGAAAAACAGAAAGCAAGGAAGAAATTAATTTAAACCAGATCAATTCTCAAAGGAAGTATTCCATTCTCACTCTCCTCCCAAACCCTGTTTGCAAGAGAATACTTAAATCCTGTTTCTAATACTCAGTTTAAGCCCTAAAATACAAGTTTGCACTGGTCACAGAATTTTTCCAATGGTGCCATAGTATTGAGAATTAAAGACTAAATTTGCTTTATTAAGTTTACTGAAGTCATTTGCTCCCAAAAAGGAGCTTCTAGTTAATAACTTTTTATGATACTGGCAGCTGTAGAGAAGGTCTCTAGAATAAGCAGTCTATTTTCAGCGTTTATTTTTCCTTACAAACTCAGACTTTCAGGGAAAGGCATTAGGAAACAAAAAAGCATGGACTGCAGAAGAGACAAGAGTCTTAAGTATTGTATTTCCTTATTTACCTTCAGCACCATCAATGCCTGCCATGTTAATGGAAGGTCCATTAGCACTTGTGCCTTGGATAGCCTTCAGCTGCTGCTCGAGCCGCTCCAGTTGGTACACCAGTGAGTTTTTCTCTGTGCTCAGGCTCTCTAACATGGTTTGCTTCTGAATTAGTGTTTCTGTCAGCTGATGAAGCCGATTTTCTAATTCTGTCTGACTACTACTGCTTAGAGTCTTGTTTGTGAGCTAAAAAAAAAGAAAAAAAAAAAAAATCATTCCAAATTCAATCTCTGACCAACTGACATATTACAAAGCTCTGTAATAACCTAAGCCTTCAAGAACCAAGTTACTCCACTGCAGAATTTTTACAGGATAATGCCATCAAAACTATCACTGGTGAGTGTAATAAAGAGAAAACTTAATTTCAACAGTTGTTAACTGTTTACATTACACAAGAAACCGTATCTTTTTGTTCTCCACTTATAATCATATGCAAGTTTCTGTATAAGCCTAAATTGCATCACAACATCGATGCTATGCCTCAGAGACAAGTTTAAACAGCAATCAATAGCAAGCTAATCCAGCCTGGCTACCATACTTTCCACTTAGTGAGTACGTAAAAATGTTCTCAAGCAAGGAAGGAAAAACTCAGTACAAATGGGGAGAATCTGATGCCATTTCTTACAGGAAAACATGAATGAAATGGTGAAAAAGCAGGATATGTTGCAGAAGAACTGAGGAGCACCAAGGCAGAAAACGTGATTTTTCTATCAAATAGAAACTTCAAGGCCAGCAAATGGATCATGCATTTGACATGGGTGATGCCATCCAATTTGCAGAAATATTTCAAGCAAATGGGAATCCTCAGATCTGCCATATGTGCAATAGCTCATCTATTCACTACAGTCTAGGACCTCAGCCGCACCATATTCCACAAAGATGTAGCTTCATTAATGAAAAAACAGAATCATCAGGAATTACAGATATCCAAAATACAAATGAGGTGCCTGCAATCAGGCAGGTGCAGGTAGTCCTGAAGTTCAGCACTACCAGAAAATTCATCTGCCAACATGCCCAAGAAATCTGTTATCACATCACAACCATTTTCAAATCCTGACATTGTAACTGCTCAGCTGACCACACCTGACTCTGGACTACAAATCTCTTTACAAACAGCCCACCTTTCACCATGCTAAGGTAACTTAACAGAACGAGGCCTATGCCATCATGCTGCCCATGAGAGCAGGGAGACTGCTGGGGGCTCACAAGTATGAGCAGGTTTCAAAAGGGATTAGACTGATACAAGGGACACAGGTCCATCAACACAGCAGCAGAACTTAGTGAGGATTTAAACACTAACAACCCTAATTCAACTGCTGATGTTGAGCAGGTATACAGGAGTGAAGGAAGTGGCCAGGCTCACCTGCTGGCCCCTACTGCCACTGGCCAAGATAGAAGAGTAGGCCAGATGGATCACTGAGTCTGCAGGATATAACTTAGTTTCTTTGAACAATTAGAAGGATCTTGGCAGAATTCATAATGACCTAATCAGACTCCAGTGAGATTTTCAGTTTGCAAAGAGAAGAATGTTGATCCAACACCCCTCACCAGGCCTAGTTGGGACAGTGGTTGATTCCCCCCCCCCGCTTTTATATAAAAGCACATACAACTATAAAATAGGCTATTTACATGGTTCCCTTCTTGTACTCCCTACTCTCAAAACTCTACTCTTTATTGAAAACAAGTACACTGTACCCCACTAGTAGAATGCTTACAGGATTTTTCAGGATAGTTTAGTCAAATTACTAGTTCCTACCACTGTTTTCATAACCGAAGGTGATAAAATTTTCTATACACACCTGATTTCTGAGCTTCTGAATTTCTTCCTCTCTGTCTTTTATTCTGCTTTGCAAAGTATTCTTTGTTCGATACAATTC
>WAAG01015080.1:1016-29231 GCA_013390105.1 Tichodroma muraria | reverse complement strand
CTACATCTTCTAGTTGTGAGATGTTTGGCATTTTTCTCTTAAACCATATGGTGACATCCACACAGCATCTTTTCAGTCCGTCTATATCTAGCGTGGCACACATTTGCATACAGCACGCAGCACAGAAGAACCAAATAGTCTTCCTATTAAGCTATAATGATTATTATAATGCATGTAACCTATTTATTACTGATAGTAATAAGCTGGTAATGGTTTATTTCACTTGGAGAGCAACCTGATCTTTTCCAGAAAGCAGTTACGATTTAAGTTTTCATAATCAGGACTACTAACAGGATCTTTGGTAGGACACTTACCCTATCAAGAAATCCATCTTTCGCAATAATGGCTATTAAGAGCCATAAACTAATTGTAGATAATGGCCTCCCATTCAGCAGTAGTAATTCAGCCACTTTATCAAGATATATGGCTTTAAGTTGACCACTTTAGGACCTCAGTACGCATGAAGAAAAGAGTATAGATCGTGAAAAGACTTGTTAAAAGTAGCAAAGATGATCCTCAGTCACCTAGAGACTATGGCAGTGAAATAAGAGTCCAGATTTCAGGTGAACTTTCAGTGACCTCCTCTTGCAAACAAGATAGTGATGCAAAATAACCATTGAGCCAGGGGAGGCTCAGTGGAGCAGCATCAACTGAGAGAATGGGAGATCTGGTCCCACACTGGGCTTCCCTAGCTGGTAAATGGGAGCTGGGATGCCCTGCACCATACAAGACAGAGCCTGGGGAAATGTGACTTAATTGGCAGCCCTCATCTTAATAAGAAAGGCCAAAGAAATGTGAAAGGAAAATAATGTGGTGTAGGGCATGAAAAATGCATTTGAAATGCAGGTTATGAGTACAAAGTGGTATTGCTTCCTGCATGTAACTCTGTGGAGAAAATGCGAAGGGCTGGTGTTGAGGGCCAGTGGTCTTTCACATGAAGAGTCATGGTACCAACTTCTCCTTGCCTCAGCCTCAGAGATGCATGGTTGTGAGGTGAGGGCCTGTAGTGACCCAGGGTCCCCAGGCAGGTACAAAGGAGAGCTGCTTTATTCCAAAAACCCGGCCTTTTTAAGCAATTAGCCGGTTATCAGCTACAATTTTAAATCATAACAAACATAATTCAACCAACCACCATACACCACGATGTGAACACGTGATGGTTACATAACTTGTTTTTCTATTTCTAATTCAGCTGAGTCACTTTCCCATAGTCCTTTTCTGCTGAAGTAGCAGGCCTGAGCCATGATTCTACCACCTTCCCTTTGTAAGGTTTTACCTATATGCAACACATGGTAATTCTAGAACATGGATTAGTCCATGTGAGCTGTAGGAAAATACAGCTGAGTTGTACTTCAGTTAATTCCTAGTTTTGCCTCCCATTATCTGAAAACCGATTAAAGGAGAAACTAACAGAACCAAGAATAAGAAGGTCCTTTCTGGTTTACTCTTAACACTAAGTATTTTCCTGCTTTTCTTCCATTTTGTCAGCCATGCTTGGGGAAAACCAATGCTTGCCTGTTTTGATATTCCTGTGTTCTCATCACTTTGCAGACTTATTAACCTTTTCCAGATGTTATAGGTTAATTTTCAGAAGGTTCCAGTGGCTGTCTCCTTACTGCTTCATAGACACCTCAAATACTACCTTCAACCAGTCTGGTGACTTTCCTCTTCACTCCACAAAAGCACATTTTAAAATAATAAGAAATTTGTATTTATTTACATATTCAATGGATTTTTTTCAGTCGTGTAAAATGAAGTTGGATAGAGCTACCTTTCTTTTGTGCTGTTTGTTTTGTTTTTCTTGATGATAGAGCTATGAGAAACATAGATTAGCAGGTTAAAAGTAGAGAAAGATGAAACACTGTGGTCTACTTAGTAGTCTCAAAAGGCAAAATGAGAGTGACACACTGACCCACTCTGGTACGCTCACAGTTATAAAGCTAGTAAGTAAATATTTAGTAAGAATATTGATATCAATATTTAATTAATGCAAGGATATGAGACATGATGTTGAAAGCATTGAGAGTCCCTGAAAGGTAGATGATTTATTAAATATGTAGTCTCTGGGTCCCTACATGGAGTACACATCCCTGGCAGGGATGTGGAAGAGGAGGTGAGGGACAAAGTGGGCTCTTCTCTCTTTTGACACATGCTATGTGTGGCATCGGGTGGCTTATTTCATGCTATTCATTTCTTAGTAATGCATAGGGAAATGTTCTAAAAGTATTTGAGCGGTGAAGGAAGCATAAGCTGCACTACAGAAAAATATATTAATAGAAGAAAACCACACAAGTAGCTCAGTAAAGTAGCCAGTAGTTCGGCCCAGGCAGTTAAGTTTGAAACAAGTGGCATAAACCAACATGTTGCAGAGGAAAGGGAATAAAGGCAGAAAGATTTCAAGATGAAAATGATGCATGAAGAAAGAATGCCAGTCTTACAGCCCTGAGATGCTGCCTGGAACTTCAAAGCCGCATCCATACCCGTTGCCTCTCTGAATTTAGTAATGCACCATTTAGGTTCAGCAAACAGATGGGTTGGTACCCCCACTCTCTTCTTCCATGCCTGTGGATTTAAAATGTGTCTGGCAGATGCCAGAGACATTTTTATATTGCAGGTATTTTTATTTTTTTTTTTTAGAATTGTGAGGAGTTTTTTTTATTCTGTCAGGGGAGAATGAAGTAATTGAAATGAAGGGAGTTTCCTGGTAATTCTCTTTGCAGCTCCTATCACCAGAAGTACTTGTTTCCTCAGGCAAACCCTTTACCCTCCAGACTCTCAACATCAAATCCCTCAGTCTTTGTCATGGCAGCACCTGCCAGACCCTGCCAAACCTTGTCCTTACTTTCTACCCTTGAGAGAAACACCTGACCTCTCTCTGGTACCAACAGTGCTCCAGTAAGACTGCAATTCCTTTTTCAATTCAGACCCACCTCACCCATTATGGAAACACAACTGTCTGTAATAAAATACAGTGCATGGTGCACAGTGATGCAGCACGATGACAGGGACATGAATCAAATGTCTGAGAGATGAGTAAAACCAATGTAAATTTAAATAGGAGAATATGATTATTGAAGATGGAATTACGTTTGGACACATGATAAGACTTCATCCATCTGTGAAAAATGCCAGAAGATTTTTTAATGAGATTTTCAGTTATAAACGTTGAGACACCATCAGTCCTGAGGTGATAAGATTAGAGCTTGATTGTGGGTAGCTATGATAGATAGCTGAACTACTGTGGAAAAGCAATTAGGGACTACAGGGGGACTAATCAGCAAATAAAACAGCTATACAACATATCCCATGGCAAAAAAAAAAAATCAGACATACTCTGTTATAATTTAACAGACACTTGTAGATAAAATTGTGGTTATGGGTGACTTGAGGCATAAAATGATTTAAAATAGGAAATTAAAGCTCTAATAAATTAATGTTGCTTGAACCAATATGCTGTTAGGCATAATGTATTGCAAAGGACAGGACAATTAAGGAATGAGAAGAGAATTACTTCTGGGATGTAATGTCCAGATGCTACAATCTGAAAATCCAACCCAACTTTGACATTTGACTTTGGCAAAGCGGCTTAGAAGGATTGACTTGGGAACGGACTAATTGTACGTATGAAAAGACTTGAGAGGGTCAAAATTATGGCTGTATTAGCTTGCACCTGTCAGTTCTTCACATGCCTCATAAAAGGTAGGTTCTGAGGCTGGAGGAGCTTCATTTCCACTGGGGCTGGCAGCTTGGCTCCAGAGGGCAGGTCGGCACAGGTGTGCACTGCTGTCCTTTCCATGCTGCTCATGGGCCTCACCCAACCTTATGCCAGCAGTGCTGCCCCCACCCTCTCCTCTGCATCTGCCTTTTGCTGTGCACTCGTATTTTATGTCCTGCCAAAAGGAAAGGAAATGGGACAGGCTATGTGGCCACTGCATCTGGGATGGTACATTTGATTAGTGAAATAATAAAGGGGTTGCTTTCACTACCTACCTCTTACAGACCATGACCCTCATAGCTGTGCACTTCTGACACTGTCTGTAGCTGACACATTTGTTATTTCCATCTGCTCTTCTTTTTCTTCAAGTTTACAAGTTATGTTCTGAAAAGTAATTCAGATCCCATTGCATCATTTTTGTTCTTGCTTTATGCAGCCTATTAAGTGTGGAAAACTGAAGGTTTGAGCCTAGCATTTGTTAGCTTCTAGGCAAATTAATTTTCCCTGAATGAAAAAGAATTTTCTTAACTTTAAATACTTGTCTCTCTCTCCTGAACTTCATCCTCAACAGATTCACTTTATAGATTTCCCTTTTTCACTGATCAATTCCATTGCCATTTATTTTCCCTTGAAGAGCCCCATGGCTGGTTATCACAGAAGCAAACAGAGTGCAAGGAAGTACAGCTCTAAGGAGTCTGGGTCTATATAGTGGTTCTATGGACAGCAACTTTCACAAGCACCTTTTGGGAGCAATCCCTACTCCGAGTAGGAATTTTGCTCAGGTGCTTGCTGGAGTTCCATCTTATATTTTAAACAGGTACACACAATGCTGTTATCTTGAGGAGACAAGATTCAATACACTCTTCTCAAGTGTTAACAATGATCAAGTATATGGTAATAAGTACAGAACTTTTCCCATGAGTAGTAAAGTAGCTAAAGTAAAATGTTTATACTCCACCTGATGACATACTGACAGTCTGTGCTTTGTTCATGTGTGCAACGTAAAGAAAAGGCTTGTCAAACTTTAATGTGCAGAGTGCTGAGTATTAAAAGGAAACAAAATAGGTTAAGTACTGCGTAAAGCAGGAAATGTTAAATCTAAAGCTTCTGGTTTGGATGCAAACTTTGTCAAGGTCTCTCTGCATGTGTTCCATAGATGAGTTTGGCACCCAACTGATGCCAAACCAGGCCCAATAGGCTACCCTGGCTGCATTTGCTCCAATCATCAACTTGTGCTTGGGAAATTTGGCCACAGTTCAGTAAGTCCTGAAGACTCCCCTGGAAATTTGCAGGGAGCTTATTGGTGCAAACCTTACCACAGGAGCAGAGACTTAGCAGAGTAGCACATCAAAAATGGGCAGTACTTGGCAGTGAATCTCACACCTGCATGGGGTGTTACATTGGGAGGCCCATGGCAAGGGGCAGTGGCGGCAAATTTGTCTTCTTAAATCCCAGCTGTTTGGCTAAAAGGCAGGTTGTGGGAGTGTATTCCAGCAAGGAAAGAGAAAGGGTCAGGCAAAGGTGAATGCCTCTGTCCTAAACAATGAACAAACCCACCAAGGTGTCTGTTGGAGTTGCCTGCTAACAAATATAATTGTGATTGAAACACTGTTCTTGCTGCAAGATGCTAAATGAAACCATCCATTTAATAATACCAATCCATTTTAGTATAATAAAATACATCAGCTATGGGATATTTTATGAAAATGTTTAATTCAACTGTTTCTTTGGAATGTAGTAGTCATAGTTTGGAAATTTAAGTTACAGTTCAGTTCTATGTGTTTTTTTTATGCTACTCAGTGTCTGAGAATACAAATGTCATTTAAAGTTAAGGCTTCGCTGTTCATTTTGAAACAACAATTTACAAGTGTCATATTGTCATAGAAAATAAAAATTTCTGTAAAAAAAATTTGCACAAAGTTTTATGATGGTACAAAACATGAAGCAATAATATACCAGTAAAATGAAATCATTTTACTACAGAAGATTTTTATAGTTTTTCAATAAAGAAAAAAATATGTTATTTTACACTTTAAAAATTATGAAACAATCTAAAACAATATAAACTGAACATTTTGTAACACTGCCTTTACAAATTAATAACTTTATAAACATATAATTTTTTTAAATATATTTATCAGTGCAAGATACTTTTCAATGTAAAGTTGCAGTATCATTTTTCCTTTATTGAAGGGCAACTTTAATTCTATTACCTTCAGAGAAATCAAATCTTCAGTGCTAGATCCTCATTATCATAGTAATGTCTGAAGACCACAAAGGAGATAACTTTTTTATGTTCACTATTCTCAGTATGTTAAAAGAAGGAAAAAAACCACCAACTACCAGCTTTTCTGTTCAAATAGATCAAGACCCAGAGCTGGTCCGGAATCTATTGAAATCAGTGGGAATATTTCAAAAGGTTTTGGGCTTGGGCTCCCCAATGGGATTTTCTCTTCAAGGCAATATAAGCAGGTATCTCTTAGTCAAGTTAGTGGACTAGAAGTTTTTTAAGACGAGGAGAATAGACCCTTAATTCCTGACTCACATGGTGGTGTGCTGAAAATAGTTTTGAAAAATCCTTTTCTTCTTTGGGTTAATTAACTAGCTGCTGCAATGCCATTATGGTCAGATTACAGTGTTAGAAACCAACGAAAATTCTACCTCTGACAAAGTGAGTCTGTTGCTTGGGACATCTCATGGACTAACTTTTAGGCAAAACTTTCAGGCCTTAGGTGCACTGTCTCATCTTTTGGAGGACCCAAGGCTGAGAGGCTGGGGAGGTAGCTCTTCTACCAATCTAAGGTTTGATGACCTGAAGTGGGTGTTTGGGTTTTCCTGATAGTCATTGCCGGTTTTCCTGATAGTCATTGCCTTTAGGACCCCTCTGAAGTAGCAACTGTCTATGGTTTTTTTTCCTGTTGGGTCTTCCTTTAAAATATTTTCAACTTCAAACCTCATTTTCATCTACTGTTTCCCTCCTTTTTCTTCAGTTTCTGGGTTACTAGTGGATTTTCTACATATTTTTCTATTTTATAGTTCATACTGGTGAAATTATACACTTCAAAACATTTGATGTATAAATAGAGGTGGATTCTTTTGCTCCAAGTAATTCAAGGCTGAATTAGCCCTTCTTTAATCCTAATCCTGGACAGGATATTTCATTGCTCTTCTACAAAAGCAATTTTGGAAAAGAATAACTCAGAAAGTCCCAATCACTTCCCTGACTCTACTCAGGAAATTCAATGAGGAAAAACATGAATTCAGCACTTGGTAGGATGTTCCTTTCCCCATGTTTGCACTGTTTTTCTCTGCTGGTTGGTGAATACCCAGGGGAAGGTTGAAGCTGCCCCCCAGCTATGGCTGTGCTGTGTGCAGGTCACTGTAGAAATCCAGGGGCTCCCCTTGCACCTGCAGGAGGGGAGTGACCCCTCTGCTCCCTTGCTGCCTTGTATGGACCCCTGTGGGAAACATGCTCTTGTTTCTTTTTACCCTGTTGGACCAGCTGCATAGGCTGTTGAATATTATTTGATCAATAGTATTTGCCCTAAAATATTAAAAAAAATTGCCACATCATTGTCAAGCACATTTTTCCAAGAGCTTAGAGTACTCATTTCACTGCATTGGTCACTGCCTGCACTTGTGGTGAAACAGAAACCTCCTGGTATGAAATGCCAATTGGATATAACACGATGGTAAGAACATACCCTACATACATTGTGGGATTTCATTCTGCCCTCAGTACCCACTCATAAGCCCAATTAGCATTGATTAGCATGAAAATGCATGGTTACTGAGAGAACAGAACTCAGAGTTTAGGTAGGGGCAAGAGGAGGAAAGTTTCTCATTTTAAAGGCAATCTTTTCTGTAAGGGAAGCATTTCCCCCAGTGTAATTAACAGGCAAGCTGTTCAGGATAAAAGACATGTTTCACAATATCAGGAAAAAAGATACTGTCACTTTAGGTTGTTAAGAAGAAACCCAAAGTTCTACTTTGGAGGATAAAGTTAAGAATTTTCCCTTATTTTTTAACACAAACTCTAATAAAATTCTTTGCCACTACCAGCAAGTTAAAGCTGAAGTTTTCTTTCCTTGGCAATGGCAAATGCTTATGCAACCTACTCAGAGAGACAAAGAGAGAGAGAAAGAGGAGAGAAGAGAAGAGAAAGGGAGAGAGATTTTACATTTGAAAATACATTCTATATGAAAGAACAATAAAAGAGGATATTGCAGCTTTATACAAAAGGGTCAAGAGACATGAAGTTGAAATACAGAAAGCAGAACAATCAAGCCAGGTTGTCAAATCTGATTAGCCCTTGCCTTGGCTGAGGCTGTTTTTTTACGCTAAAATATACTTTTCTTTTAGTCAGTGAGCCATCAGAATATGATTAAAGACAAGGGCGTAACTGCAGAGAAGCTGTAGTTAATGTTAACACAATGAGAAGCAGTACGAACAAAAAGGCACTTGAGAGGACATACACTAGCCAGTGCCAAGGACTTTTTTTGTTTAGATTTTAGGCAGTACACTTGGTTACCAGTTGTGTCTGATGATGGCACATACTCTTTTATGGAGTTCACAAGCACAAAATTTAGTACAACACTGAAAAACATCAATAAAATTTGACTGTATTGCTTCGTAAACAGAGCTGACACGCTATATCGGTACTGATGCAGCAGTACTTTCAAAAACATCCTAACCCTTCTTTGCCTATGCACAACACGAGCAATTATACACAAATACAGGTGCAGAAGTCCACTAAATTGCTGTTACTCCAATATTTTCTGGGCACTGAGCTACAGACAGCATGTCCATCCAAAGGACCCCACTGAATACATTTTGTGACAGCATCTTGGATTTTGCGCAGTAAAAACAAAATTATCCATTAACGGGAAACAAAAGAGAGGGAGAGAAAGAAAGACAAAATGAACTGTAAGTCAATCATACTTGGTCTCAACACCAGCATTTGATTATTTCAAATAAAACCAACAGAAAAAGCAGACTGTACATGATTCAGGTTGTTAACACAGATTGTTGTCCATGTTCATCGGTTACACACTCATTGAAGCTCCTGAGAAAAGCTTGGCTCAGTGTCATCAATGCACTTTTCAGCCTGTACAGTAAAAGATCAACAGTTCCCCAGCACGACCGAGCTATGTCCTTCCATCCCGATTCTCTGACTTCTCCAGTTGCTTTACGCCTTCATGCTTCTGAGTATGAATTCTGTGTGTTTAGTTTATCTTTTTTCAGTTTTACACCATCGACCAGTTCAAAGTTATAATTCTCCAGTGCAGACAAGTTCCTCTCCGACATCCCGTTGTGCCAACAGGCACAGTACAGAACAACTCCACAGATGGCTCCTAAAAGCACCCCAAGTGCACTCATGGCTATGATGGTAATGAGGATTGGATCTAGGGTCTTCAGGACGTTGCCTGGCTTCCTGGAGATGTTGTCATCATAGTCGTCACCTGTACGGTATGGAGGTGTAAACCCTGAAATTGAATGAAGAATTGCGAAATTTTCAGAACTGATCCTAGTTAAAACTTTGTTAATGAATTGGAAATCTAGAGAAGATCATAATTTTTTTTTTAACAGAAGCTTTTTACATAATTTTATAATCTAGCTTCTTCAAGGTAGTCATAAATAGCTGAAAACTGTAATGTGGCCCAAATAGCTGTGGATTTTTTCCAGACTGTTCTCCAATCTGCTGCCTGTTAGTAGAGCTCTGGTTCTGCCTTGGATTAAGTGGGAGTCTTGGGAGTGAACAGCAAGGCCTTTTGATTATATTTTGCCATGTTGCAGTATACGGCTCAAAAATGTTAATCAAATCCTACTCATCTCAGTGTAAGAGTTTAGAGCCTTAGACATTGGCTGGGAATATCCGGCTGTTTTATTCCTACTTCAATGACTTTAGGATTGGATCTTGAAGTGCAAATGGTGGAAGAACTGACAAAGAAGAGCACTCTGCCCTCTTGTGTAAAATATTCACTGGGTATCCTAATGTTTTCCCTTAATGTTTTTTAGTTTATGAAAATGATCCAAAAGCAGCAAACCCTGTAATTGTTGCTGGAAAAGCCAAAAAGTCTTTTTGGACAAACTCACTCTCTTTCACTGAAATCAATTATAGCAATCCTCTTGACTGTAACAGAAAAAAAATTAAGCTCATTGCCTGAAAAATGCAAGTACATTTTATTATTGGAACAATATGACAATTATGATCCATTTAATGATCCATTTACTGTTATCATCATTGGAAATGATAATGCTTTGCTAGACTGGTCATAAAATGGCATTTTCAGCCAGGTCTGTGGAACATTTAACCTGAAGAGTTTTGAGCCTTATTACTGATGCACAGTGCTAGTCATAAAATGTAAGATATAATGATAGTGCTTTCTTCAGCAGTGGACAAGCCTTCTAGGCAACAAAATATCAAGGGGCTATAATGTGTTTGCATATATATGAATATAATGTAACAAATTAGGTATATGAAATTTGAAATGTTTGAGATAGGTACAAATAATGAAAAGTACATAAATCCATATGACATGGAAGAATAAAACGATTACAACCTTCAAATAAATGTAAGTCTTCTAATCATGTCATCCAGAATACTCAAAACACCTTAATACAATATGCAGTTAGAGAACAAATCTATAAATAAATAAATAGAATGCAAAAATTCACATTAAAATACACATTAAAATTCATTTCCTTTTATAAAATAACACAATTTTTACCTGTTTGATTACTTTCTGGGTCTTCTTCTTCATCTATTTCATTCTCCACATCAGTTGATTCTAATGAAGCAAAAGAATTGACATTGATTATTAGGGTTACAAACACTGATTGACTATCATGCTGGCAATAATGGTATAGCAGATTTTCCTGTGTCAGAGCATCATTATAGTGGCTTGACAGAGCTGTTCATTATAATGGGCTCTGAAAATTAATGGAGAAAAGAAGAAAGATTAAAAAACTCCTCTCCGCCCAGTCTTGGCACAGTTTTAGTTATCAGCAGGGGTTTTCCATGCCTGGGAAAGAGAAATCAGTGTGATGAATTAGCATCTCATTCACTGTATTTACAATTTTGGAGCCCAATTCCATAACACTTCATCAGCATAGGCATAGTTAATCACAAGAATAGTTTCACTGACTGCAGCGAGACCACTTGTATTTGGATTTCAGATTGAGCTTTTGGGTTTAGCTCCCTTAGGCAGAAATCTTTGCTCAACATTTGGTTTGAAACAAAACATGGAGGTAGGAAAGAAGTTATTTTCCTTTCTCACACTGAAGTCAATTAAATACAGTTACTGTGGTCTCAGCACCTCTCTTGGCACTGGGGACATTGCAGGAGTACTAAGCAGCGTGTCCTGCCTCCCTTCCCTGCCAACTGCCACTCTGGTGGCATTTGATGAACCTCAGGGGTTGGACCACAGGGTAAAAAGAGATTGTACAGTTTCCTCATCCTGCAGTGAAATTACCATGTAGCTGAAGACTGTCATGTTACTCTCAAGAGGATGTTAGCTACAAAAGGTGAGGAACACCCTCTATTATTGCACTTAGTTGTATTGTTAACTCAGAATAAATTTATCTTCTTAATGCTAAGAGTTCTCATTTCTATTCCCTCTTTTATATAAAAGCAATTGTTTCATCTCTGCTATGAAGGACAGTGTTCTGTTGCTTGTGTTTATCAGGGGCTGCTGCTGCTGCCAAATTACGTGCAGTATGCAATGTGCATATGATCAGCAGTGACTGGGATAACTCAAGACTGGCCAGGAATAAAAGGGCTCAAAGAGCATCTCAGGAATAGCCTGGCTCAGATATGGGAAAGGCCATGTCCTAATGTTGCTTTGTGTCCCACATGTCTGGGAGCTGATGACTGCAGCAAATGAGCCACAGCAAACTCAGAATGACAGCAGAGGACAGAGCAGGGGCCTTCTCACCCTATCTGCTTATCCTATAAGGGTTTGATATGGTCCTTTAAAAAAATTTAAGAATTCTTCATAGTAAGTGATCTAAAAAGGGTGAAGAAACAAAATGAGATTTTGTGCATCAGATAAAACAGGGTCCTGCAATACAAAAAGCAGAGAAATTTAAACAGGAAAGCAATATTAAATACAGGGAGAGACGTGAGAATGTGAATATGCTGTGTGACCCATGTCAGTAGGATGCCAATTCTGATCCAAACTGCTGCCATACCAAGGTGACACCAGCGGCACTTACTATGAATAAAGCTATGGGCTGAATCAGGATATTTTCAGTGGAAGCATAGCTAATAATTTTCTATCCCTTTCTCACAGATAAAACAAAAACCAAAAAAGCCACAGATAAAACAAAAAACAGCTATCAAAACAAAATAAACAATGTTTTGAGACTTCTCTATGTTCTTGCTTGTCACACTTACTTCGGCAATCCTCTTGTGCTATGTGATTGTCAATTTTAATATCATCCACAGCAATTCCTCCAGTTCCTTTTCCAATTTCTCCCTCAATAACCACCTGGAAAAACAAGATAGTGTTCACATTGTTTTTCACATGTTAGCACACAACTGCAGCAGTCAGGATTTCTTAATTAGTTGGTAACACACATCTTCACTTGCCATGATGTCACACTTGTGCTTCGATTGTGGCCTGAAAATCTGCACTGCCTGCCTCTATGAATTTATACAGGCAAATGTAAATTATGTACTGTCATGACTTTATGAAAGAATTTTGCATCAGCAAAACTGTGGCAAAGAGGCAGTTTTGTGACTGATGATAAATGATTTATAAAGTATTTATTTGGCCTCTGATAAGAAAGTGCTTGTATCACAGTAATCTGAGATACCATGAAATATTTCACTATTATTAGTCACAGCAAGCGTATCTCATCTGTAGGTGTAATATTGTCTACATAAATCCTTCAGTGACATCTTTTACTGCGGCGTATAAAACACGACCAGCAAGGTGTTGCTGGCCTTGGCCGTGGCAGTTCGGCGGGGAGCAGCCAAGCTCACCTGGTAGTGTTTCACAGACTTGTGAAGAAGAACTCGTCCTTCCTTCCAGTAGTTTGCCTGGTGCCCGCTCAGGGTCCACAGCACCTGGTCATACTCATCTGGCTTTTGGTAGCGCAGCTTGATCTTCAGGGTGCCGACGTGCGCGCCGGACATGTGGTACCAGAACGTCATGCAGTGGGCAGAGTTCTGAGAGTAAATCACGGGGCTCAGCAGTCGGGCAACTTTGCCTTTCTGGCTTTCATCAGCTTGTGAGTAAATGAAATTGCCATCTCCTACTGTGACAGAAGGACTGTGTTAGGAATAGCCACCAGCTTTAATTTTCTTTGTTAACGTAAGAATCCCCGACCACCCCTGATCTTTTGCTTTCTTTCCATGCTGATGGGTCAAGCATCACAAACAAGAGAGTCAGAGGGCATTGTTTTGGAGCTCTAGGAAAGCTGATATGCTTTAAGAAGAGGGCCACAAAGCTGATCAGAGGGGTGGAGTACCTCTCCTATGAGGACAGGCTGAGAGTTGGGGTTATTCAGCCTGGAGAAGAGAAGGCTCTGGGGAGACCTTATTGCAGCCTTTCAGCCACTAAAGGGGACTAATAACAAAGATGAGGACAAACCTTTTAACAGGGCCCGTAGTGATAGCCTAAAGGGTAATTGTTTTAAACTGAAAGACAGTAGATTCAGACTAGATATAAGGAAGAAATTTGGTGGGTGGTGAATCATTGACACAAGCTGTCCAGAGAGGAAGTAGACACCCCATCTCCAGAAACATTCAAGGTCAGGTTTGAAGATGTTCCTGGTCACTGCAGGGAGGTTGGACTAGATGACCTTTAAAGATCCTTTCCAACTCAAGCAATTCTGCTATTCTACTTTCTTCTGGCCATCTCTTTTGCTGTTCACTGGGATGTTTTGTGCCAAGAGTGAACGCTAACAAAGAAAAGCTTTCATGTGCTCACCACATGAAACACACAAAGTATTTGCTTTTGCTAAGGGAAGGAGGCACAAGCATGTTTGGTGAGACAGCATTATGTGCTCCATTACTCAATGTGCACCTCCTCAAAACAGCCAGACCTGGTTCAGCAGGATAAGAGAATCCCTGGGGCCTACTCTATGTTAATTGTGCAAAGAGCTATTAAAAAAAAAAATCTCTTTTTGAAATAATCTGCGCTCAAGGGGCAAGATTACAATGGGAAGAATGCTGAAGGGTGAAATGGCTTTGAACAGCCCTGGTCAGAGATCAGGAACTGAGATTTAAAGAATGTTCCCAAATAGAGGCTGAGCATTGTCACAGATGGTGTCAGAGTTATGCCCTTGATTTTATTAACAATATATTTAGCTCTATATATTTGTGAGCTCTTTCCTGAAAGAGCAAGATTATAGCTGGTCCTCTCTCAAGGGCATAATGGATTTAAACACGTTGAAATCTGAACACCTAATACCCTTAACTTGGAAACTTACTTTCTTAATCATACTGAGAGAGAAACATGTGTGAGTGTGATTAGTTTGGTACAGAAAATTGCTAAGTAAGATACTGACTATAGAGATGTACTTCTGAATTACATCAGCCACACATCCATTCCAGTCAGGTTTTGAACAGTGTCTTTGCAGAGAGTCATGGTGGAAAAAACGCGAAGTTCATTCTGGTGTGTGTAAGAATAGATTGCATGTGCAATACACTCACACAAAAAGATGGAGTCGGCATTTTTTGACATCACCCTATTGAGAGTAGGAAGGATAAAAGCAGCAATAAGAAATACTGTTTCTCAAGTATTGCTGAAATAAGTATACATAGCACTGTTTATACCAACACTTAAAAGAAAGAAAATTAAAAGGAGGCAAAAGATGTTTTGGAAGGGGAGTGTTTTATCAGCATTGGTCTTTGCCTATACATGACATCCTTGAATTTCATATGAAATAGTGTGTAATTGAGACTCACTGGATTGCTGTGGTATAGTCCTGCACCAATGAAGACAGGAAGATGAGCATTGCTACTCTGGTAAGCGTAAGAAGGACAGAGTAGTCAGATGGGAACCAGGAATGAAGAGGAGTGGGTTAAACCCAGTGGCTAGACCTAATAAATAAGAAACATGAGACAAGAGACAAGGGTGTTTTCTTTTGTTTGGATCTTCTTGTGAGCAGTAGTGGTATCCTGCCCAATACACATGCTGAAGAATCTTATAGAAGATGCTGTTAAATTGTAAGAAAAAAAATTAGGCGTTTTTCTTTTTTTTTTGTCTTTCTGCAGTAATGCCTTATCCAGCTTCCTAAGCAGGAACACTTATGTCTGTCTATATGTTCTTTCCAACTTTGCTTCTGTGCAGAGCAGCACAACACGTGCAAATCTCATCAAAGAATGGTAATAGGGAAATCCAGAGGGAGGAAAAAAAGGAAAATAATCACAGCATTAGGATGGCTGTCTCAGTTGGAAGACCTAACACTGGCCAGATTTCATCACAAGATAAGTAATTTGAAGTGACATCCAGCGTATCCTCGCCATCTTCAAGCAATTGCTGTTGAAGATTACTTCTGTGTATTTTTTTCAGATTTACACGTGTCTGAGAGAAAGGTATGCCTGGGACTTGCTCACTGTGGTTCTCCCAACACGTAGGGTGGCCTTGTTGTGCAGCTGAGGGTTTGTTTGGGACATCAGTGCCACTCAGACTGCCCATGGTCTGCGTCCACACCCACCCCACTCACTCTGTGCCTGCTGGCAGGCGAATCGCGAACCTGGCAGGTGAAAGTGCTCTGACAGTTCAAGGAAAATTTTGGAAAATACTGAAAGCGCAGTAGAAGAAAAAAGGGGCTGCCTGTTAGATATACTAAAGCTACAGCTCATGGAACAAATAAGTTTTCCGTGCTATCAGGGCCCAGTGGAAACAACAAAATCTCATTTGAAGAACATAATTTCTTCATCTCCTGATTGAAGACAGGTTCTCTCTCTATAATCCTTGATGGCAAAGTGCAGATAGCTCTCATTTTCAGAATATTATTGCAGTGCCAGGTCAGGAACTCTGTCTTCATTGTCTTAATTAGAGCTTTACGTATGCATGCCTTTTAGATTTTGTCAGTCTCTGGCTAACATAGCTTTTAACCTCCTTTCAATGTCAGATCCTACTGAGCCATTTCACTTTACTCTACATCAATTTTTCCACCATTACAGCCTTCACTTCAGCTAACTGCATTTAGTTAATTTGATGCCATTTATTTGTACAATGCCATTTATAGTCAAAGTATCACAAGTTTTTTTTTCCCCTGAAACTACTGTACTTGTCTTAAGATTCAATTGAAAGTGTCTCAGAATTTAAAAAGTCCAATTTTGTCTAATTTCCTTGTCATTCTCATTAAGCAAAGGGTAGCAGAAGTGGGAAGGGGGATTCATCTCAACCCATTTGATTAATCTGCACGTATGCAAGCGAGAACACTAAAGCGAGAGGCTCTGCAGGTCATACAGTGCCCTCCCTTCTCCACTAGCCTGCAGCAAATTTATTACCTAATTATGCTGAGCTATGAGTTAGTTACTACAAAACAAACCAATCAATTCCCCAGGGTGATATTTTTTTAAAAACTGTTTGTAAGCAGAGGATGGCTATAATGTCCAACTCCTGTTGGAAAGGAGAGGGGTGTGATAATACTCCCATCTGAGAAGTTCCAGTTACATACAATACTTTTACGTGGTGGGTAGTCTGTGAAACTACAAACAGGAATAACATGAGGTCATCAGCTGACTGACTGTATTAGTTGGTCAGTGATATTTGCAAAATATGTGGTCATTCAGATATTTTTCTACCCCAGGTGATGATTACCAAAGGCAAATCAGGCAAAGGGAGTATCTTCAGTTCCTGACAAGAAACAATCTTTATTCCCCAACAGAAAGGACAATTACAGTCAGTTGTGATTACCTATAATGGGTTAAGTTTACGAGAGAACCATCTTTGTTACTTTATGTATTTTAGGTATAATTCACTCCTGCAATTTTGGAAGACGTTGGTACTAAACAGAGCAATGTCATCCCATGTAAAACAGCTACATCATGAACTCATGATTACCTGTGTGGTCTTGAATCGGCCCAGTTTTGCTGGTCAGGATTGCCCACCTTAAATCCACCTGGTTGTCATGCTCCCAGTGGCACAAAGTCTTTTGAGATCCCCAGCCAAAGGCACAGTTGTATAGTTGAAGCTCTGCAAGGAAAGATGGAAAACGGGGATGAAATGTGATTATTAATTCCATAATTTGGATTTTGTACTTCAAAACAAATGCATACATTTGACTATTAACAGAACCATTCCTTCCTGAAACTCTGAGAAGTCATAGCAAGAACAGCTCTCCTGGGAAACAGATGAAAAATCACTATTTTTTGTATTATTTGTAAAAGATATGGCTGCTCCATGTTTCTTTATGACCCATATTGTGGGATTTTTTTTTTTTCTGTGATTAGGTAATTCTGATTCACTCGCATTATCTGATAACCACATTGCAGCATATAAGACTCATAAAGAAAGCTCTGGCTTACTTATCAGATGTATTTTCTGGTTGTCAATATCTCTTTGCACTGTAATGGTGCCACAATTTGCAGCTCACAATAAGATTTGGACAAAAATAAGAACAACCAGAAACATTAATGGAATGTCCTTGGCAGGAAAGGATTTCTGGTGAAGTCTACAGTTCTTGGCTTCAATAAGGAACTTTTTTCAGCATCTTCCAGACAGTTAAGTAGGTCCACAAGATGGCAGCATTGAAATGGACAAATTGAGAGGGAAAAGGGACAAATGTGGCTGATTGCCAAATGAACTCAAAATAAGCTTCAAAACAAGCTCTGCATAAAATAAGGGAAGTCTGGTATTATGGTCAAGATGAGATCATATCTTGTTTTCAGCTTCTTTTCATTTCTGCCCAAAGGTTTAATACATAGTAACTTATTTTCTTCAATAGAGCTTGGAATTTCAATGGAAAGATTATACAAAGATAGCATATAAATCCTTTGCATTTCTTATTTTCAGAAGCAGTTAGAAATCTTTTGAGCATTTGATTCCTACCCCATTGGTATGAACTTTTATCTCACCTTGAGCAGTGACAATTCCCAGCAGAGCAATACCCTCCCAACAGAAATGTGACCAAATCTTGGAGTATTTTCTCAGGCATGACTCACACCTTATTAAAGGAGTAACTTAGGTTTACTTTAATGAGATGCTTTGTGCAAGTATGAACTAAGAACAAAGGACTCTGTGCTTCCATCAATATCAGCTCTGGGGGAAGAATTGTGTTTCGTGCCCATTATTAATAAAAAAAGCCAGGAAAGATAATGTAACCCTTAGAATGTGCTTGTTTATTGTGGGAAAATAATGAGAAATATGGGAAGTGTGTTGAGACCTGCAGTTGGCCAGACCTTTGAGGTGGAGCTCTTCCAGTCTGAAGAGACAAAGACCTCCTCCGTGTACTGAGCTGCCAGGGACGACTGGTAAGGCCTTTGAACTCACAACCCAGATTTTAATGGAAGGTAAACTAGAATAATAATTTTAACGACACAAAACCTCAGGTGAGTAGGTTGAGACAGAATGGATACAGAAAGGTTCCATCTATTATTCTCTCCTTACCTGCTGTGTCCTTGTTTGGCAGGCCTTTGCTCCCAGACACAGTTTTTTCTCAACTCAATGAATTCCTGCATTTCGGCCACTGTGCCCTCTCCCCTCTGGCCCCTAGACAATTTTATTCTGTCAGCAGAGACATCTGAGCCTGTGGCAGCTCCTGCCCCTCTGCTCCTCCTGTCAGTGCCTTGGCTGTGCTGTGGTGTCTCTCTGCACTGAGCCCTCATTCTTCACTCCTTTCTTTCATCCTTCCCATCCCGTCTGCCTCCCCCCTCTCTCCTGCTGGCCTCCAGAGGGGTCTACTCCACATTGTCACGAATGCAGCATCCTAGTTGGGAGCAAATGAATTCAACAGATAATGTCTGGCACAGGAATTCAATGTGGAGGAAAGATGTTTCCTGGAGCACCCTAGCCCTTTCTAGGAAAAAAGCAGATTGTGGTGAATAATCTCTTTGGGCTCAAAATGTTGAAGAAGAACTCAGTCTATGCACACGAGTGCAGAAAGGCAATCCATTATGTCTCTTTCTTCAGTATATGAGGTGTTTTTTTCTAGACAATGGGGCCATGATCAAAGACATCTTGCCCAAATGGGGACATCTGAAAATCAAGGGGGGGTTTTAAAAGAAACAGAGCGACATTGCAAAGAATTAAAGAGTTTTAAGATTGTGAAAAATAGCCTTTCATTGTCAAAGAGGCCTAGGGAGAGCTATATTGCATAGCTTTGACATCAGAGCCATGAGACAGAACTTTAGAAAAGGTTTTAGAAAATGTAGAACAAAATTAATTTTATTAATCCCGAAGGATTATATCATGCAAAGTAGTGATAGCCTGTGTGGTATTCAAACCACAAGAAAGGAGAACAGTGGTAGATAGACCACATCCATCTGAAGATACCACACAGCATAAATGAGCACGTAGCGCAAAGACATTTACAGGACTGGTATTGTTCAACTCTGAATAAAAATAAATAACAAAACACATAGGAGAAGTATATAAATGAGTGATGAATCCAGAGAATCAGAACAGAACAATATTCTGTTTTTTCCATTTCACAGCCTAAGTAATGTGAGATATCCAGTGAAGCTCAATGTGGATCAAAGGAAAAAATTTCTCATATGATGTGAGTGGTACTTGCTCCCTTGAATGCTGCTAAGATTGAACACAATTCAAAGAGAACTGGACACTGACATGGATAAGGAAAACATCCAGAATTTAATTGTTAATTTTAAAGTGCAGGAAGTGACAAAAGCCTTTTACTTCATGCTCTGATGACAGTTCTGAACACTGGGATCAGAAGGAGAGTTTCAAAACAGATCTAAATTTCACAGCTCCATCTAATAAATACTTTCTTACACTTTCATTTGAAATATATAGTCCAGGAAATTGGCAAAGAGCCTAAGTCTGATATGCTTTGGCCATGCCTGTGTTCCTTGGCTTCAGATTCAGAGACAGCATGGTGTAGCATAAAAATGAACTTGTTTTCCACACAGATGTAGAATCCACTGAAACTGAGGAGAATTTGACCAGTAACCTGCATGGTTAGCTGTTTCTTGCTAGGTTCCTATTGTTTTCTCAAAAGTTATTGTGTTACTATATTCCTTAGACAATCATAATGGGATTGAAGCAATGGGATTGAAGGTCAAAGGCAAGGTATTTCAGAGTGCTCTTATTTTATGAGCTTCTTAAACATGCCATCTCTTATTGCCTATTCTTATGTCTCTTCCAGTACTTCTCCCAGGAACCCATAAAAAAGGAAAAATAGGCCTGCTAGCCAATTAATAATGAACACTTGTAGCATCAGGATAGGTTCATTATGGTTCAGTATGGACAATGGATCTGCCCCAGAAAAGACAGACTAGTTCAGCCCTTCTATTAAAGGTCCCAGGGGGCTGATACAGTAGCTCACAGCAAGCTACAGGCAATCTGTCCTCCTCTTTGTCCTTGAACTATAGCTTGGCAGCTCCGGTGGAAGGAAGGAAACTAGGGAAGAGTAGCAATTGTTGGGCTCCCTCTGCAGTGCTGGCCCATTCCCATGCTAGGATAATTCTCCTGCCAGTAGGTGATTGATCTCTGGGTTTGTGTGTATTGAGGGGACAAAGAAAACCAGCTATTATGTAATCAAATAGCAGCAGCTCAGATGAGAATCTGAGAGGGAGGTGTGACGAAATCCCATATGCCTTTTTCAAAATGTAGGGTACGTGATACTGAATTAAAACAGATTTATCCTCTCAAAGAATAACCAACAGCTGTACTTTTTGACCACATCTTGCTCACAGCTGGGACCATTACTGCACATGACCAAGAAAGTAATTTGGAAATCTAGCTGAGTGAGTTTCTTATGAGTCCATTAATCTTTTGTGGCCCACGGACTTTGACATATTCTTATAACTCCTCCAACAAGAGGCAAGAAGAAGCATGATGGCATTAAAGATGATATGAAAGTGCTCTCTAAGATGCTCTTGCCAAAGGGTAAATCAACATTAAAATAGGAAATTACAAACATAATTTGGACCACTTCAAAGTAGTATATTTGGTCTGATTCGTATTTGCATTTCACCTTTTTATACCATTTATGCTGGCAGCACAGAATTACCTTAAATGATAGTAAATGATAATTTAACTGCCTTAATATCCCTTTACTGATACAAAGTTGCTCCAGCATAAATGAGAATCAGACCTATTCTACCTTTAAATTATATCTTAGCGGAGATTTTAACTTCAGGACTTTTTAGTTGTATTTTTCTGAAATAGCTATTACATGTATGAAAAACAAGGTACTTCTCAGAACAGTCTGCTTTACAAAGGACTCAGATTACACACTGAGAGGACATAATGTAAATGAACAGCTTGCTCTGTATGTAAATAGCTAAGAGACAAGCATTTCAAATAGTCCTTTAGAATTAAAAAAGATATGTTCAAAAAGACTAGATGTTAGAAAATCTTAGGGCTGAGGACTGAGATATTTACCTTGACAGATGGATTTGTAAAAAGCATCTTTTTAAATTTGAGGAGGAAAGTACATCCTCTCTTAAAAAAAAAAATCCAAACCTTTAAACATTTTTAGTAGTTTGAAATAATGATTCTTTTTGATTTTCTTTCAATTTTCTCCTTGAAATGAACTGCAAAAGACTCCTTGATGGAACAGCTTGTTTATACACGGAGGCTTTCCAGCTATTTGCTCTTAACTGTTTCCATAGTGTATGAAAGCTGGTTGGAATAGGATAATCTCAGGCTTTGACACACACAAGCACGTTAGTCTGGGATAACAAGATTAGGGATATTATCAGGCTGGAATGCAGTCAGTAGGACAGCAGTACATGGTGCTGGCACCTATTGCAGAGTACCTGTGCCATGTCTGGTGCTGCTACTGAGAGGGCTGCTCAGTCTCTGTCCCCAGTCACCGTGGCACAAGCTGCTGTGGCCACCACTGGCACCATGTAGCTCATGCAGGGTCACCTGCTGGAGGCTGCAAACTGCAACTGATCTGGAATAGCTCCTTGGCTTGGAGCTCATCATTTACCTCATGGTGCATTAACATCTTAAAGGCAAACCAGGCCTTAAAGGGAATTAAGGCCAAAGCTGAAGGCTCAGTCCTTGATGTGTTAAATTCCTACCTTGTTCAGCTTGAGAAGAGCTGAAAGAGTGCACTTACGCTCAGGCAGCAGAGGGCCAGGGGCCCCAAGCAGCCCTGGAACCTCAAGGGCAGTTTAAACCACGTTATTTGTGGCTGACAGAGCAGACTCACTCCCAGCTGCACGGCCCCTGCTCCGTGTGCTCCACTGTGGCACTCGGGTCCAGCCATGCCCCCTCAGCAGAAGGAAATGTTTATACCACCTCCATGCCAGGAGGGGTTTCCCCATGCTGAGGGAAACTTCTGTCTGCCCCTTTTTGGGAGTTTCTGGCTGGTTTTCAGTGAGGGATTATGAGGCAGCTGGAAACCTTTACGTCTTAAACTGGAAATTCTGGAAACCTTATTCTTATTTATTAGTGTCTGGCTGATCTCTATCTATGATCTTTGTAATGTGCTGCCATGTGAGAGCCTGGAGTTTGGGATGTGAACTCGTCCCTTATTCCCCGGAAGGAAATGGTTCCTACCAGCACAATGCAGGGAAGTAACATTGGCATGCTCTGAACAGAGCCTCAGAAACTCTTTTAATAGAGAAAAAACTTGGCACATCATGGAGTAAGCAAAGGTAGTGCAGGAGGGAAGTAAGGAGAGAAAATGAGGATATCTTAATCTCTGGTAGTAACAGCCTGTTACTGGAGAGTCCCGCCCAAGCCAAGGGGATTAAACACAACCTGCAAAGCAGCTGGCACCGCTCTGGAAGGAGTAAAACTGCACAGCACAGAGGCACTTTCTAAATCTGCAATTTGCTTAAATGCAAGAAGATAGCTTAAAAAACTGTAAAAAATCCTTAATCTCATCAAAATAGAAACCTAACAGATCATTTCAGACAAAAAAATTAAAATGCTTTGCTCTAAATCCCCTGCTCAGAATCTTTTCTTCCTCTGCATCCCGAACCCCTGTGCAGAACTGTGAGATCAGCAGCAGCCATCCAGCCCTTCAGCAGTGCTGACTGTGAAGAGAAGGGTGGAGAGGTGTCCCGAGAGGGGGGACTGGCTCGCTGTTGTGTTTCTCATTGCACTGGTGCTCCATGATCCGCCTCTGCTCACAAAGCAGGGCAGAGGTAAAAATAGTGTATGCTGACTTAGCCAATTGGGTGACCCTGGAGACAAATTTTGAGTAGAGTAAAAGCATTGGCCTCTGCAATATCTGAATGCAGAGGTGGAGAGTGGGAACAATGTCTGAGTTAAGTCAGCTCTGTCCCTTAATCAGATCAACACTATCAGTGTCCTTAAGGAAATTTTTTGCATTATTCGTCCCTTTCTTTCACTTGAAGCAAGAGTGGATTGTGTCACATGGTTGAGGAAACAATGATAAACACTTACCCACCCTGTTAATAAATCACTTGCAAGACTGTGCCTGACTGTGCTTTAATGGAGGAAATGGGAGTAACTGAAAACTGACCTCTTCACTGCTCCACAATTATTGATGCAAAGGATTTTTAACCAGTGCTTATAGTTTCTGGAGTTTGGGTTTTCTGCCCAAATCCAACCTCTCTCCCACTCACAGTAAACTGTACAGGATATTAAAAAAATGGTATGAAAGCTGAGGAAGCAGCAAACTAAGGAATTTAAAAGCTGCTAGCTATTGTATTAAGTAACAAGGACCTGCTGCCAGTGACAACTTGGTTTTCCCTTTTCAAGTTCATGGTAGCAGTTTATGTAACCCCATTTCAAGAAAACTTGTTAGAAAACAATATTGTAAAACTGCCAGCTCCCTGGTGGAAAAAACTGGCAAACTTTACTTGTCTTAGTTTTGTAAAACCATGGATATAAATAGTGAGTGGGCCCGTGTGGCTGTTTTTGTTTTCTCAGAGTTTGCAAACACACTTTGTGTCACTGACATGCCACATTTAAACAGTGCACTGTGTGATTAAGTTAGTTTAATTTTGTTAGCACTTGGCATTTGCTGATGCAGAAAGAAATCTTGTTCTCTGCTGTATCTACATGTGGATGAAAGGAATAAAATATTTACTGTACAGAGCTAAGAGACCAGATGCTTCTTTACTTCAGAGACTTTAAGGAATGGTAAGTCAGGAAGTGCTGCAATTCATTATTTTGTCTCTGGCACAAAATTTGGCTATCAATTTATTGTGGTTTTAATAAGAATTTTTTTTTACCTGGTTGTAATGTATTGTCAATTACTGTTGGCTTTTCTGTATTCAGCACTGTAGTCCCACCTGGAAAAGAAATTATGCGTATCATGATACATGTGACACAACAAAGGACACAGCAGTCATTAGGAACAACCTATATATAAACCTGAAATATGACTGTCCTTATTAGACATGTAGGTAACTGAGTATGCGAGCTTAAGCATGAAAATATGACATTAAAAGTCTGGTTTCCTTTATCAAAAAAGAACACAAGAACTCTTCATGAAATAAAGCTGTGTGTCTTTGGAGTGCTTGCAAACAGCAACAAAATCATCCTCAACATGTCCCTGTGACCATGCTTGGTTTAAAGACACTGATTTACTCCAAATCAAATGTGAATTGAGCAAATAGTCTTTATGGCACCTCCTAAGTGTCACTGTTTTGTTCATTTACCCATGACCTGTTATTTCTCATATCAGGGATGTGAGGTAAACCTGGAGCTTCCCTGTATGTTGTTTCATATCTGTGTTGTAAGACCAGCTCACAGGAGAGGGGCATGGGAATTGCCAAACTTTAGGATCTAGTCTGAAGTCAGTTTCACTTCTGTCTCAAAGTGAAGGAAGAATTAAGGACTTCCCCTTTGTCCTTTTCTTCATGCAGATAAACAAGAGGTGAGTGGGGTCATGGCCCTCTCCTAGGTTTACTAATTGATATTTTTAAAATACTTGACTTTTTAAAGCAAGCCTCATATTCATAAGGAAACAAAAAGGAAATTAGGACAATTATAAATGCACGGTGGGGTGCTGATTACCAGTCAATGGCTCCTCTTTTCTTTTCTCCAGCAAGCAAGTGCTTAAAGCATTATAGAAAGGATGACTATGATGACTTCCAATGAGAAAGAATGCCCAAGCTGTATCAGCTTTATGTTTGTGAGAATGATCTGATGGGAAATGCTATAAACCACACAAATAGAGTAGCTCTGTATGGGGTCCAAATAGAGCAGGAAGGAATTTGGCCTACAGCACAATTACAGTTAATTGCAAGGGAGGCTTCACTGTGGTACTCACATATGTGCAAGTGCTGTCAGGGAAGCGACTCCACAGTCGCGCCCACGAGAGCGCGCACGCCACGCCTGCACTGGGAACGGGTAAGAGAGGGTAAGGCACTCATGAAATCCCCTCTGCACTGCTCTGCTATCTTAATGGGCCACAAGACTTGCACACTTGCCTTCTATGCATTTTGGAGGAAGAAAAGAATGTTTACGATTAATTTACTGGTAAAATCACTTCTGTGCATTTTACTGTTATAAGTAACACTGTATGTACAATGCAGCATTTCTCCAATGTCCAGAACAACTGGGCATGCACTGCCTAGGGTTTCTAGGTGTTGTAATAATAAACTATACTTAAGTGGTGGCACTTTTGTAGGAGGGCAATGCAGTAATTTTCAATATTAATACTGGAAAACATTCTGTTCCCTAGAAGAGATGGTGCTCAGGAAGGCTGGCGGCTGTTCCCTTGTCTCAGAGATTATAAATTGCCCCCGAAGCACAATCTGCAGAAACTCCCTGAAGGTTTTTCTTCTGCTTCATAAACGTTCCCTAAGGGACATGTGGGATGAAGTCCTGAGCTCCTTGAAGTGCAGAGACCATGAACATGGAAGGTGCTCGCATAGATCTGTCTGCCTTCCCTGACAGAGCCTTCTCTATGTGCAGAATGTCTCTACCTATTGGGCTTTGCAAGACAATGTAGGGCTCTGCAGGAAGCCCTAGTGTTTCCTAACCTGCCTCTTTCTTTTCTGAATAATAAATAAATAAATTACATTTAATTACAATGTTCAGTAACATTGAAAGTTTTCTGAGCTACCTTAACACAATATAGACTATTTTATCAGACTCCCTTCATGGCTGTTTTCAAAAAGAATAAGGTTCATCTGGGACAGTGATTTGAAAAGCAGTGACAGTGACCGTGCATTGTCTTTTCCACCCAAGAATTGCTTTTTCAATTTATGATTTGCAACATACAATTACAGGAGACACCGGCAAAGCTCAGAACGGGTTTGATATTGAAATTTCACTTTCATTTGTGTCTGCTGCCTGATGTTCTACTTGGCTCATTCAAAAAGCCAATCTCTAACCTAAGCTCACCCTAAGTCCTCTTGGACAGCTATTGCCAGATTTTAATGATATTTTATGTCATGGATATAAGAAGCAATAAACAGTTATTAGATAAGCACATCAGGGAGCAGTGATGAAATAACTTGTGTCACTGCACCTAAAAACAAGCTCGATTACTGCAGATGTATAGATCTAATCAAACAGACATGAAGATTTGTGGAACAAGTGACCTCCACGAAGAGATCAAAAATATAGAGGTACAGTGTCAGCTGTCTTAGAAGGACTAATGATTCCATGCAGAAGTGTGAGGATATGAAACCTAGCAATCTTCCTCTGTTCCAGATGCAGTCTATCTACATCTCCCCCTCCTATTTTTCTGCTGGTGATGGCAGCTTGGAGCTGCCTCTCAACATCAGCCCCTCTGTGGCTGTAATGCAGTGTAGGCAGTGAAGCTCATGGAAATATTTCTGGCAGTGTGAGTATGTGGCAGTATGCTTTGATGAAACAAATCTGTTATGTTTCTGTCTGTGAAAGGTTTGGGGATGAGATTTGAGTCCTATACTAAATTTTAGGTAGGAAGCCTATATGTAAACCAAGCAATATTTCATGTTCTTCAATCTCAGACAATAAATCTCAAGAGTATTGTCCAGCTTTTCTTTTTAGTAAGAGAAAGTTTGATTAGAAGATTTGATTAGACACAATTGCCGCTCAAAAAATTGCCCTCTCTTCCATCTAGTCACTATTATTTTCTTCAAAAATTACATAGCTGAGAAAACAATCAAAAGTATTGTCATATGCAAAAGGCAGATGCCCATGTTTTGACAGCACTAGAGATACAAACTGCATACTAATGTCCATTAATATTGAGTGGTTAAATCAGTGCAAACATTAAGCTGGTGATGGATATGAGCTACAATGAAGCTGCAATGGAATGAGGATGGTTTCTGCACCTGTCAGTTGGTAGTCATCACCTGTGCCACTGTGACAGTTTGCCTGGTCATCATCACACTCATCCACGGGCTTGCCTTCGGAAACAGTAGGGACAGCGGTCGGAGCTGAAACAAAATCCAGTTGTTCAGTTAAAACATGTGCTGGAGAACCAGCGTGCAGATGGAAGTAATATCCTGATGAGCACCATATGTTGTGTCTGAGGATTGAAGCAACTCTACTTTGCAGGTTTCTTAGTACTTCTTTGGAATGGGGAGTATGTGTTCTGCCTCCTGCACTGAGGCATATCTGAGCTCAAGGGCTGAGCAGAGCTGGGCAGCAAAGCCCCAGACAGTCTATTCACTGGCTGACGTTGTTCCTAACAAGGAATAGTGAAAGCCTGGCAAGGCAGAATGAGAGTCCTGGAAGGTTGTGTGTGGGGTAGAGATCCCATAATTTTATTGCTCTCTCTGAAGTCCCAGTGAGTGGGCCTGTGCAGAGGAGCAGGAGAGGTGCGTGCTCAAGGTGGCAATTCCCTAGCAACCAACGCCTTGCTGAAGAAACCTTTCAGCAGGAGCACATGTCAGAGAGGAAATGTCTGAGCACGGTTCTGGTAACAGCAGCAGGAAGGCAGTGTGATGTGGAATCACTTTGTGCTCAATGAGGACACATGGAAGGTGTTTCTTTTTTTTGTTGAAGTTATAAATAAATAAGACATCAGTGATGTCAGTCATCCCTCCTGGCCACCTGCCTGCTTCTCACCGGTGATGACTTTCCGGTAGCTGCTGCCTAACCAGTAAAAGTATGAACTTTGTTCTTACAGTTAAAAGCTTCAGATTTGTGTAAGATGCCAGAAAACACATAGCCCAGTATCTGCAAATCACACATCTGGAAAACCAGAACATAGACACTTGGTGCTACGTTTGTTCCATGCACGTATAGTTCCCTGGCTTAAGATAAGCACTCCTGGAATGTGATCCAGGCTTTTGTCTCTTCTCACTTACTGTTATTTTCATTAGCAATCTTTTTCACTCATTATAGGCTATGCAATAATGTATGTCTTTTGCAGATTCTTCTTTTCCCTTCTACAGCCCTCAGCATCCGCTGGCAACAGAAGATCACATACATGAACTCCTTGGCTTGAAAATGTCAGGAGAGGTGGTAGTTTTTGAA